>JAODAL010062696.1:0-19612 GCA_025379985.1 Phyllomedusa bahiana | reverse complement strand
TCCCGAGCATATGCAAGCTAATTGGCTTCAGCAGTCACGTGTCCCTACCTGACAAAAGAAATAAGAAGAAAAGGGGGAAAAGAGTGTATTTGGGAGAGCAAGGGAAAACATATGGAGTATTTTTTTTCTATTTTAAAAGGGCACAAAGCAGGCTAATATAAAAAAAATCTAGCAATTACTGCCACTTAAAGGAAAACTCTGCCTTTACATGCCATTTTGCTATAATTAACAATATGCAGTAAGTTACATATTAAGTACTTTTCTCTACTTACCTTAACTTTTTAATTACATGACGTGTTATTAGTTGTTCATGTTATTAGAGAACAGTGCATTGTGGAAGTTCAGATGACAAATACAGTTGAAACCAGAAGTTTCCATCCACTATATAAGAAGCCCCATCTCGGGTTTTCTCACTATCTGACATAAAAATCAGGATAAACCTTCCCTTTTTTTGGGTCTTTTTGGAAACCCAAAAATTTTTATTTTTTGCAAAATGCCAAAATAATGAGAGAGAATTTTTTAAGCCTTTTTTTATACTTTCTGCAAAGAAAAAATTTTTCATCCTTTTCTTTAGTATTTGTTTAGCATTGCCTTAAATGTGGGATTGGGGTCAAACTTTTTGGGACCTTCCACAAGCTTCTCAAAATTTTTGGCATAAAGTGAATGAAAACAGTCTTTGCACCGTTCCCCCTCCTTGATGAGGGCCAAAGGGTTTTTCTACGGAATCCAAAAGCCAAATAAAGATTTTATGGCTTTTTTTTATGTATGATTCCTCCCAATGACAAAAAGTCGGGGGAGCCCAAAATTTTGTAACCCCCCTCATTTTATGCATAATATAGAATGGCTTGCTGACAACCGCACTCCCAATGGTCAAGTATCCTAGGGGGACTAAATGTAAAAGTAAAAAAAAAGTTTTAAATTTGAACTTACTATATATATATATCGTATATATATTAATATATATATATATATAAATTTTTTATATATTTATATAAATATTATTTTATATATATTGTAAGTTCAAATCACCCCACTTTTATTGCTTTATTAATAATAATAAAAAAGTTATACATAATTGGTATCGCCATGTCCATAAAAGTCAGATCTATTAAAATATACCATAATTTATCCCTTACAGTAAACACTGTACAAAAAAAATAATAATTTCCCAATGCCAGCAAGTTAATATCCCCTCAAATTGGAATAAAACAGTGATAAAAAAGTTGCATGCATCCCAAAATAATACCGATAAAAAGTACACTTCGGCCCCCAAAAAATGCCCCCTCCCTCAGGTCCATATGTGGAAGAGCTAAAGAGTTATTGGTTGCCGAAAATGGAGCTGCAGCACAAATATAGAAACAGAGAATGTTTTTATTTTTTAAAAAGTACTAAAATATAAGGGAAACTCTGCACATTTGAGGCCACATGTAGGAACCTGTTTGGGTCTAAAAACCCCCTTTTTTTTCCCCTATTTTTCTATGGGGAAAGATTTAAATTTTAGACCTAAACAGTTTCATACATGTGGCCCTTGGTATCAATGGAATCGTACCAACCCACAGAGTACAGATAACACATAATTTATTGAATAGAAAACAGCATAAAAAAATCCCCACAAAAATGGTGCAATTATTTTTTTTTCCACATTCCACCCCACTTACAATTTTTGGGGGCTTCCCAGTATACTATATGTTATGATCAAAAAAAATGCTTGGTCCTTCATAGGTTAAATAAGTCAAGATAACATTCTGCTCCATGATTTCATAGTGCATTATCTATCAATGTAATCTTTGTTGCATCTATAAACAGTCGCATGGAGCAAGTTAGCAGAATTCAGACCTATTAATCCAAGATCCTATATGTCTGTAAATGCAGAAAACAACAGGAAATGCCTTGAAATCTGTGCAAAACCTGCAAAACAAATCATTTACAAAGTTCTTAAAGGGGTTTTGCCAGGAAGTGCCTTATCTGCTAAGAAGCAAATGTAAACAAAACCATGCTGAGCTGAGAGAGAGAGAGACACAGCCAGAACACAGAGCCATGCATAAGGGATCGTGTGAAATGTTCACTCAAATAATCAAACTGTAACTAGTGGATACTGTATACAAAAGACAACACCTTTTCTCCACAGCAGCTTGAAAGCTTCTTCATGTTCTCTGTCATCAGATAAAGCAGGGATTTACTCAGATAATCACACTACAACTAGTGGATTCTGTATACAAAAGACAACATATTTCTACCCGGTGCCTTGAAAGCTTCTTCAGCTCCCTCTCATCAGATAAGACGTGGGCTCTTTGCAAGCCCGGCCAGCAGCAGCTCCTGTCACTCTGCCTGGTCGTATCTAATGCAAGCATTTAAGTACCTAAGGACAGGTAAGGCAACCTGTAGCTCTCTCAAGCTGCATTTTTTTTAATCATATATATTTAGAAAAGTGATTAAATACCCATTTTGGAGGATCCCACGTCAACATTACATCGTGGCAAAACCCCTTTAAACTTTTTTATATACATTTCAATTGTGAGATTTAGGAATAGCTGAATTTTTGGTTTAAGAGTCTCCTTTCCTTTTATTAATAAAAAAATAAATAAATATAATTTAAAAAAATTAATCAGTTTTCCCATGGAGTCCCAGTGTGTGGCATCAAAGTTCATTTCTAATTGCTCAGGAGCAAAAGTTGCAGTTTATTTGGATGTTACACTTTATCTTATTAAAAAAAAATCCTCATGTATCTGCATGCGTAATGCAGAGGAAATATGAAACATTTTGCATCTGAAATTTATAGAATAAATCATACGCTCCCCATGCACCCTATCCTTGACAACTGTATCCGCTCTCATTATTCATAATGTACCAAGTAGCTTCTCTGCTCCTGTGGAAATGAAAAAGAAAAAAATTTGCAATTAGTTTTATTAAGCGTGTCTGTATTTAAAGAACAATGGCATCTGTAATGTGATCGTTCTATGCAAGTGGCAGGGTAGAGCTCCTGGGCCCTCGTGCAACAGAGTACCGGGGGTCAGCTATGTATTCTTTACTGCAGGAGCATTAGGTCTTGTCCCCATGTTCCAGGTTTTATCCCGGTTTTACCGACGGTTTTTGGTTTTGAAAGCCGTCTGTAACCCGGGTGTCAAAAGTTTACAAGGACTTCAATGGAAAATCCATGCAGCAGTCCAAACTGCACGGATTTGTCGCCGGACTTTTTTTTTTACACTGCCGATGTTCCCAAAAACATTGAACATGTTCATTCTTCCATCTGGTTTTCGGGCGGAATATGAATTTGTCGGCACGAAGGGGAAAGGCTTGATCCGCAAACTGCAGACAAAAGCCGTCCCACTAAGTGCCGTGTACACGGCCCCTAAACAGAGCAAATACCGGCCGGGATTTCCAACCGGTATTTGTACTGTGCCTTGTAAACGGCCCCTTATCCATTTTTATAGGTTGCTACAGGGGGTTGTGTAGGATTTGCTCTCTCATAGGTCCTACTGCAATTAGCTAAGTAAAGGATATGGCTGCCGGTATTTAGTGTCCTCTCCTGTTCGGCTGTGTCCACACGCCAAAGTACAAAAACTGGTCAAATTCTGAATTAGAATCCGACCAGTATTTGAACAGTGTTTTAGATTTGGTTTTCATTTTTTTTTAAGCATTTTTTGTGTATATTTTTTGAAAAGTTTTTGGATTCATCCATTCCATTGAATAATCTGACGTTTTCTGATTGAAATACAGCGGATTGTTGAACATCTTCCAAATTTTTTTTTTTTTTTTTAAATAGAGGTTTTGAAATCCGCGGTCTAGCTGCGGACTACAACTTGGATTTTCTACTGAGGTCTATGGGAAAGGCTTTACAATAGGATTTTAATGGTTTTGAAAATGGCTTTGATTCCATGTCAAAATCGGTTGGTAAAACCATGCCGTATAGACACACCCTTAAAAATGCTTCATTACTAGTATTGTTGTGCTTTGGATTCCACTCAAAGGTAAATTTGACATAATCTAGGTGCTTTAATTCAGGTCGGCCTGAATCGATTTTTGGTGATATCCACAAAAGAAAATTGTCTGTAATTGAGGACAGGGTTTTGTCATACTGGGTTTGACTGGGTCCTGTGGCCTATGTTCTGGTGCTGTTGCTCAAACATCACTTCAATTTAAAGGGGTGTTACCACGAAGTAAAATTGGCGTGGGAAGCCAATCTCCATTTGTCATTATTAAAAATTCTGAACCATTTTTGTCTTAGCTGCTCCCTTAGTGATCCATAGTGTACAACTTATCTCCATGGGATACGACCAGTGACGAGAGCTCCTCAGTCCTGGCCGCACATGCTCAGACATCACCTCTCCTCTCAGGCAGCTACTGTCAGTCTATTCCCTGCTTAGTGATCACACACACTCAAA
Source organism: Phyllomedusa bahiana (assembly GCA_025379985.1). Lineage (NCBI taxonomy): Eukaryota > Metazoa > Chordata > Amphibia > Anura > Hylidae > Phyllomedusa > Phyllomedusa bahiana. The sequence continues at coordinate 15,230 of JAODAL010062696.1, read as the reverse complement.
GCTGAGCGAGTGTTGATCCCCAGGTGATGTCATTCTATTTCTGTCCTCTGTACTCCTTGATGGTTAGTCAAACAGTGCAAATAAATAAAAGGAAAACAAAAAACCTCAATCAGGTGCGTGCAATGAGAAAAAAAAAATCCACACGCTTGGTTCCTGCAGGGATTTGAACCCATGATTCCTATGCTCAAAGGCAGAAGTGCTAACCACTCAGCCACATTGCAGCTACTCACAGCTCTTTACATAAACAGTCCTTTGTTTGACTAAAGTGAGCACACTGTGGGGAAAGGCATGGGGATGTCAAGCCTGCTTTCAAGTTCAAACAGATCATTCACGCCCCCTTTTGAACACATTGAAAGCTGAAGAAGGACAAACCAGGCATGAAATGCCTTTGTGGTAAAGCCCCTTTAATGTAATTTCTGGTCTCATATTGCATCAATCAACATCACAAATGAAAAAAGCTCATGGTGTTGCTTTATTTCAGAGTTAGAACAGTTTTTATCCCCTGCTTGTGTACACAAGCTTCCCTAGGTTACTGATCACCGTCCCGTGCTCTAGTAGCTCCAGCTAAGACTGTGACCTCACTCCCTGCTGTGTCTTAACAGAAACAACAGGGAGCTTAGACAGTTTCTCACTCTCTAATGTTATCTTTTTACTGATAAAAAAATTTAATCTTTATATTTACTAATCTGGGAGCAGCCTTGTACCATCCTGTCAGGTCTGCAGAGCACAGTCATGTGTAACTAACACTTAGGATAACAGTCACTGAGCAGCTAACAGTGTGTTTTGGCAGCATGTACATCTTTCTCTCTTGCTTCTTTTCATGACAAATACAACTCTGCTAGCTCACATTTATAGCCAGACATCCTGTTTACATAATGTCATTGTTTTTCACAATTTGGAATGGCCGAAAACTATTTTGGCAAAAATCACCATAAAATTTACCCTAACCCTGAGCTAATTTTAGGGTTGTTTAGGGTATAGGATGCCATTCCCATTGCAGTCTAGCTCAACCTCCAACATCACTTCCATTTACTTCACCATAGGCCCAAATTTATGGTAAACAAAAGGGACGTCGAATAGACCGTTGGACTGAACTGTATACCACAGTGGGAGTTTTAAGGGGTTAACCTACAAGTGGGTGTGTCACACCCACTGTATGTAGTCAATGTGAACCATTACTAAGAGAGAGAATATAGACTGCACCAATTTTTTACTCTTCCAGATAGGGCCTTATTGCGTTGGTATAAAACTGGAACAGAATTTTTAATACCTTTATATTGGAAAATTGTATGGTTTTCTATTATATACATAGTCATTTAAATTATATAACGCTAAAAGGGTTTTTCCACCACACACATTGAGGACATTGATCTCCTGTCCATTCTAAAAAGAGAGGTTCTGGGTCACAGAGACCAGCATTCCTACCATACACATTGATGACATATTGATAAGCTGGTGGGATTGGTCGTACTTAGAGCTTGTATCGAAATCAAGAGGAAAGTTAGGATCTCCTGTCCATTCAAAACAGAGAGGTTCAGGGCCCATTCTTGAGATAAGTGTGGGATCAGCATTCCTACCACACCCATTCTATAGATGTGCCTTCAATATGTGTGGTGGGAATACCCCTTTAATTTCTGCAGTTTATGCTGCTGTCAATAGTTGGTGGGACCCATCTCATTTTGCTATGGAGTCCTATGAATTCTAGTTACACCCCTCCTATTGTTCAAAATTATCATCCCAGGGCACCACTTTTACAACAACCAGAAGTTCTATTTCATGATGGCCTCTTATGATAATCCACCCGATATCCTATAAATAGCGAAAAGTATAAAAAAGTGCAATTTCCAACTTTTCGATTTACATATTCTTTATGTATAGATATAATAAATCTGCAACCATGAAATTGATTTTATAGAGAAATTATTAGCTGGAAATGCTCCAGTTTTGACTGCTGGAAATGACTATGTTTGTGGACACACCTGCACGTGTATTATAATTAATGCAAACAAATCAACAACGAATAAGCAATTGAAAAACAACCTTGCGGATAATTCTAGGTGCTTACGCCAAAAAGAAAAGATGACAATGCTGCCCGTTTTACGGTATTATTATCTGGTGCGCGAATTAGTGAGCAATTCACTGCAGACATGATCATTCTACTGACCACTCGGATCCATAGTCGTCTTCATAATGAGCAGAATGCACGGTTAATGTTGGCCATAGACAACCTAGTTCTTTTTTGCCAAGTCTGATGATCACTGGGCCATGTAGGTAGAATTGGATGGTAGCAGTAATAAAGAACGGTTTTGCATTATTAATTTTATGGAGGTATTAAATAACTGCTAAATGTTGGTATTAACTGAGCCTTGTATTATTGATTGAGGTCTTATCAGAGCAAGACGTGATATAGTCACTCAGCATTGTATGGCTGTAGTTGGTATTGTGTGGAAGCATAAAGGGCACATCTTAAACGCATTGAATGGGTATGGCGTACTAACTGAGCAGAGTAAAATTTTGTTAATTGAACTTTGCGTAATCAGCACCATATAGCGGTATTATTTCAATACCTTTTACGGTATTATTTAAGAAATGACTAGAAAATCAATGTTTGGTCTGCACATCCAAAAAGTTTTTTGGGAAAAAATTAGCATAGGTGCACGCTGGTGTGGCAGTAAAATACAAACACAATCCAATATTGACAGCACGCTATTAGCACAAAAAAAAAAACAATCAAAAAGAACATAGACATTTTTGGAAAAGCGTTTCTGCTACTTTGTGCACATGAAAAATTTGAGGTTCTTGCCCACCTGGCAAGGCGACCTCAGTACAGGTGGGAACCTACGCTATATGTTACTTCTCTTGGTTCTTGCTCAGACCTCCACATTTCAGGGAGAGTATATTCCAGCTACACTCTAGTATTTCATTGATTTAAAGACCTGTGCAGGTGGGCAGAGTGCAAAAACCAAAGTGGGGGTAGCCACTCCCCCATACAAACAGTCTAGAAAAACAATGTTTGGTCTGCACATCCAAGAGAGGTAACATATAGCGTAGGTTCCCACCTGTATTAAGGTCACCTTGCAGATGGCAGGTGGGCTTACACAGTTTTGATAAAAAATGTACACTAAGAACCTCAAAAATGTTTCATGTATTCAAAATAACAGAAATGCTTTGCCAAAAATTCATATGTTCTTTTTGATTGTTTTTTAGTGCTAGTAGTGTGCTGCTGATATTGGATTGTGTTTGTATGTTACTGCCACACAAGTGTGAACCTATGCTCATTTAAAAAAAAATTTTTTTTTTGAATGTACAGACCACATTGTTTTTCTAGACTGTTTGTATGGGGGAGTGTCTGCCCCTATTTTGGTTTTTGCACTCCGCCCACCTGCCTAGGTTTTTAAATCAATGCAGGGCAGCTTGTAGCTGGAATCTACTCTCCCTGAAATGTGAAAGTCTAAACAGGCACCAAGAGAGGTAATATATAGCATAGGTTCCCACCTGTATTGAGGTCGCCTTGTCGATTGGCAGTGGGCTTATACAGTTTGATCAAAAATGTACACTAAGGGCCACATTTATGAAAACTGTCTAGGTCTAAAATTCACTTTGTTGCCCGTAGCAACCAATTAGAGCTCAAAGCGACTAATCAGAGCCCAGAACAACCAATCGGCATGCCCCTTTCATTTTTCCAGAGCACTATTTGACATGAAAGGGATGCTCTGATTGGTTGCTATGGGCTCTTATTGGTTGCTATGGGCTCTGATTGGTTGCTGTGGGCAACAAAGTGAGTTTTAGACCTAGACAGTTTTCATACATGTGGCCCTAAAAAACTCAAATTTTTCATGTATTCAAAATAGCAGAAATGCTTTTCCAATAATTGCTATGTTCTTTTTGATTGGTTTTTAGTGCTAGTAGTGCGCTACTGATATTGGATTTTATTTAAGAACTGAGTGAACATATTGATAGCAGTTTTGCGATTTTGATTTGGGTCAATGTCAATCTGAACCAGAGTCAAACGGACCCTTATTGAAATTTACAAAAGTCATCAAAAAATTGGATTGGAAATTGGATTTTTTTTACGAGTTTTTATAGATTAACTTACTGTTCCACAGCACTTCCAGTTCGGTGCTGCTTCTGATACTGTGTCTCATCCAGTTCAACATAACTTCCAGTTACCATTCCAAAAGGCTTATGGTAAGAGAGCTAATCTCTCCAGTGCCATCTATTGAATGAAGTAATCCTCAAGTCACATCTAACTTATTGAGCCTTGCAATGTAAAAGGGATTCAATCCATGCCTGTTTTGTTCATCGCATTTCGTTATTTTGGGGTATCGCCCCTCATCATTGTTGAGTAGAACTTATTGGCTGTATAGGCGAGAGGCATTGAGAGTGGTTTAAAAGGGGTGCGGTATCTCATTAGATAGTAGCACCATGTTATTGTATGGATATATATCGCCTTTTACACTCAACTGGTATTTGAGTACCAAATCCAATAGTTGGCACTGGAGTTCAGCTCTCTTCTCATGAGCCTTTTGGAATATGTAAATACCATTGAAGTGTAAAAAGGCAGTAAATCACCCCACACCGCCACGGTGCTTCTCTATAATGAGACACCTCACCCCTTTCCAGTTACCATAACATATCAGTAATGATAAGTGGAAAAAACACTCTACCGGGAGTGTCATAGAATAGTAACCAAAACCCATAAAAAGCATCTCTTTAACTTTAAATTTTTTCTCTTGGGATAGGACCAAAGTTAGAGAAAAAATTTTGGTTCTGTAGATCCCAAACCAGAGCTTTTTCACAAATTTTGCTGATCCAGTGTCGAACCAAACAGGAATCTATTTGAGCAACACTATTGATAAAGTGGTACTACAGTATTTGAGCACGGTTTAGCAGTATGGTATACTATGAGGCAGTATTGATCAAAAATTTTATGACGGTGTTAACTAAAAGGTATTTAAGCATCATATTGAGTTATTTATTAGAGACTGAGTGGATATATTGATTAAGCGCTGCAAGATGTGAATAACTGAGCACTGTACTAGGCAATATTTGATTACCAGATGACATTGCTATGTTTGGATGTTATAGGCAGTGTCGGACTGGGGTGCCTAGGGTGCCACAGGTGGAGTTGATTCTAGGGGCCCATCAGTTGAGCTGTTTCTGGGCCCACCGGTGGAATTTACTTTAGGGATCTACCCAAGAGCTTCTGTAAGGCTATGTTCACACGGCTGATTTCAGAACTGATTCACGTCGGATTTCCGACGTAAATACGTTCCCAAATCAGTTGCAAATCAGTTTCGAAAAAGTGCCACTAAGTGTGGCACGTATTTGGAACTGATTTCCCGACTGATTCACCATCCCCATTCATTATAGTTGGTGAATCCGTCGGGAAATAATTGACAAGCACATTGTTTTTGCGGACGGATTGCGGCCGCAATCCGCGGCCGCAAACCGGAACGGGAATAAGTGTCGTCTGAACGACGACACGTATTTCCCATTAAAATCAATGTAAAACGGCCAGTTGCTTGTTGGTAACTGATTTCGCAACGGATTTGCGGCTGTAAATACGGCTGCAAATCCGTTGCGAAATAAGCCGTGTGAACATGGCCTAAAAGACTGTACATGCCTCATATACCCTACCTCTTGCTTTCTTGCCTCCTTTGAGGATAGATATGCAGTTAGAAAACAACTCCAGATCTGACATGTTTGGCACCCACCGGGGTTTCCCTTATTCCCCTGTGGGCCAATCCAAGACTGATTATAAGGGGGATAGGGGAAATAGTTATAATCTAAGCACTGGCCCTGCATCAAAAAGAGTCTCATGGGGCCCCAGTTATACCTCTACCCGTATTACACACTCATACTCCCATACAATGCATATAACCGCAGAGCACATTTTCTTGCACTCATTATAGACTACATGTCGTTCAATCCTGAATACATTATTAGTAGCCATGAGTTTTGGATTCGGGTCGATGTCAAATTTGACCCACATCTAAGCAATTCAATTCGGTAGGAAGGAATTTGATTTTGACACAAATCTCCAAAAACATCAGCCTTAAAGAAGTTGTCTCCCTTTAGAGTTTCAGTGAATGCATGAATGAAATTCTCTGCCACTTCCTGGTTCAGACTGACTAATTTGCATAAGCTCCATGCTTGTACAGCTCAGTGCAGTGCTGTGCTTTCAGATGCTAATTAGATCAGATTAGCTTCTCAAACTACTAACAGGACTTCTCATCTGATCCCCAAAACAAAAGCCCTAATTACAGTTCTGTTTATTTTACATAAATCAAGCTTTTTACTGCTGAGCAGCACAGGACACTGCCATGACCTGTGTGATGACATCACTCACTGTTATCTCATTGAACAAACAGCAGGGGGAGAATTGTTTACAGGTTGGTTACTGATTGAACTGAAATAGCCAGGGAGGTCATAAATTCACTTGTATCTCCTTAGGGAAATCAGAGGAACAAAGCAATATATTTGGAAAATGTCTTTATTTTGTGTTCCCTACAATTTGAAAGCTATTCTTTGTAGCGAGACAACCCCTTTAAGGATCAGGGTTTAAAGGAGATTTAAGGGGATACTCTACCTTTCACTCACCCACGTCACTCCAGGATTCATGTCCCTTATGCCATGATTTCACTTTGGTGACCCGAGGTCACTCCCAGATTTTCTAGGTTAACCCTATAGTTTGGGAACTGGAATGGATGTTGGACATGATGCACAACGTCCAATGTCGTGTCTGATGTCACTTCTGCTTTCCACGATATAGGGGAATCTAGGGAAATCGGAAGTGACATTAAACAGTCGAACCAGAAGTGATGCTGTGGCAGGATTGACGGGAGGCCTGGAGCAATGCTGATATGTAATTTAACCCCTTAAACACTCTAAAAACCCTAACTTACGATGAAGGCTATGGACAAAGTTAGGGATATGGTTAGAGAAAAAATGTCTATAAGTGAGGGTATGTTCACACGGCGTCTTTTGGGCTGTATTTTAACGTGTTTCACACGCTGGAAAATGGACCAAAGTCAGTCTCAGACAAGCTCCAAATCCTCCTTCATTGATACAATGTAAAATAAGCCTTGTCGTTTACACGAAGTGTAGTTCACAAGCGTAATTGCAAGGTTTTTTCCTAATGCAATTACAGCCGTAAAAATAAGTGGTGTAAATTTGCTCATAAAATTCCCATAGGAAACAATAGGGATAGATTTGTTTTTTTACGCTTTAAAATACACTTAAAATATGCTTCTAGTTAGTTTTTGAAGCAGATTTGGAAGCTGATTTTGAAGGATAAATTTAGACTTCAAAAAACACTGTGTGAGCATGCCTTAAGGCTATGTCTACACAAAAATATTAAAATGCCGTTGGAAATCCAACTGTATTTTAACTTTGCCGCACCGCGACTTTTGGTGCAGTTTTTGCACAAAAAATAAATGTGGTTGGATTTTGGATTTCCCATACATTTAGACTACAGGAAGCTGACGGGAATCTCGTAGAAGATAGAACATGTTCTCTCTTCCGCCAGATGGCCACTGATTTAGAAATCCTCCGTAAAAATCTGTGCTATGTAGACTACAGCATGGATTTTCTATTATGGTCTATGGGGCGTCGGTTACAGTCGGATTTTCGGCGGATTCTAAATACTGAATCCACCATAAATCCGGTCACAAACCTGTGCTCCGTAGACATAGCCTAAGAGTGGTAAATCCAAAAAAATATTCCTCAAGGCAACATCTCAGCCCTAATCCTAACATAATATAGTCACATGAATACAGTGGACCACATTTATGAAAATGAACAGTAAGAATGTCTTTGTTGCCACAGCAGCCAATCAGAGCTCATAGCAACCAATCAGCACCCATAGCGACCAATCAGAGCCCATAGCAACCAATCAGAGCCCATAACAACCAATCACAGCCCATAACAACCAATCAGAACTCATAGCAACCAATCACAGCCCATAACAACCAATCAGAACTAATAGCAACCAATCAGAGCTCATAGTATCCTTTATTGCTCTGGAAAAATGAAAGCTGAGTGCTGATTGGTTGCTATAGGCTCTGATTGGTTGCTATGAGCTCTGATTGGTTGCTATGGGCTCTGATTAGTTGCTATGAGCTCTGATTGGTTGCTATGGGCTCTGATTAGTTGCTATGAGCTCTGATTGGTTGCTATGGACTCTGATTAGTTGCTATGAGCAACAAGGACAGTCTTACCGTTCAACAGTTTTCATAAATGGGGCCCATTGTGTCTAATAATATGTTTTGTTCTAGAATTGTTCACTTGTGACGTGGATACCTCAGGGAGGACGCCAGTCAGAAATAAATAGTCCATTAAAACTCATGAGACCTGTTCAGTAACGTAGCAACACTAGCAAACAGCTTTATAGAATATCAGACCAGCAGCTTATTATTCCTCAAGTACCTCTTCAAGCACAAGTGGCAGCTTTCTCATTCTCCCAGGTTCATCCTTCCAAAAAGCAGGAGTTTAATGAAGCTGAAAGAAGGTGACGCCTCGTCAAGATGGATATCATCAAGATGTTGTCACTTTTTTGCAGAAATGCTTTTGAAACCAAAATCTGCTTCGATTTCTGCAATGTCCTATAATACTAATGTCCTCATTATTATTATTAGCAGGACACAAGGGAGTTGAACTCCTGTTCTTTGGCTTCCATTTATGATGGAAGACCTAACGCTTTGCTGGATCCACTGTACACAGACACAGCTCCATGGCTGGACAAAAAAAATATTCCCTGTGGAAGGCATTAAAGGCCTTAGTGCTATAAGGGGAGGAGTTGCCTATATCCCATTTTGTTGTGATTTTTTTTTTGTAGATTCATCGTACTCAAACCTAAAAGGACCTCAATTGTCAACGTGTTATCAAAAAATTACCTATTGTTTAACTCATTTTTAATATCGCTATCAATATTAAAAAAAAAAAAAAATCCTGAAACCCTGCAGTTTTCACTTTGGCCACTAGGCCTAATAATAATCTGACACGTCTTTTTATGCAGAGAAAACTTTTCAGCAGTCTCCTCATTATCAGCGCAGGCAGATTACAGTGAAATGTAACCCCAATGTGTATAGATAACACAGGATCCACCAGGCACAATAGGAGATCGTCACAGCTCTTCAATCTCTGCACATTGACTTCTTCCTAGGTCACAGAGCATGCCCATAATATTCTCCTATAGAAGCAAATGGGTCTGTTCTTCTTTACAGGCTCCTATTTTCATGAAGCTGCTGTAAAGCATCTCTCTAAATGCTGTTAAATGCAGCTCAGGCAAGATGACCGCCCCCATAATAAATATAAAAACTGGTGGTTTTTATATGACAGATACTTTACAATTTCCGGTATGAATGAATGAGGTTTTATTAAATTTCATCTTCATGTAGCACATCATGCAGAAAATATTCAAATCTGCTGAATACTTATGGCCACATGTATGAAAACTGTCTAGATCTAATACTCACTTTATTGCCCATAGCAACTAATCAGAGCTCATAGCAACCAATCAGATTGGTTGCTATGGGCTCTGATTGGTTGCTATGGGCAATAAAGTGAATTTTAGACCTAGACAGTTTTCATACATGTGGCCCTTAGTCTTGTACAAAAAAGTTACAAATTTTCACATTGGATTTGACCCTTGTGAATTTTGGGGTACAATCCTCACAGATTTGCTATGTATTTTGTGGCAAGATTTTTGGAGGAATTATTTCACTTTGCCTGAACTTACTAATAGGGTTCATCAGAGCATCATGGAACTTCCCAAAGATTCAACAGGGAGGATAATGCTCTGTTGTTAATTTCAAACTGGATGGAAATCCCAATGGAATGTCTGGTGAAAATAAGAATCTCAGACATGAACATAGTCTCATGTCATAATAAGACAACAAGGCTGCAGGCTGTTTAAAGGGGTTTTTCCACGATGTAATGTTGACGTGGGATCCTCCAAAATGGGTATTAAATCACTTTTCTAAATATATGTGATTACAAAAAGTGAAGCCTGTGAGAGCTACAGCATTGCTCAATCCCCCTTAGTTTCCTGAAAGTTTACATTAGACACGACCAGGACACTGACAGGAGCTGATCTGGCCACACTTGCGTGTTTTCACTTTTTATCTGATGACAGGGAACATGAAGGAGCTTGCAGGGGGCTGGGGAGAAAGTGCAGTGTATGAGGTTGTCTGCTGTATTGGGAATCCACTGGTTGTAATGTTATTATTTGAGTAAACATTGCAGACGCTCCCTTCTTCCTCGCTCTCTGCTCACCCCTCTCTCTCTCCACCATGACTCAGCATGCTTTGTTTAGATTCTCTCCTGAGCAGATAAGAGGTAAGGAACTCACTTCGTGGCAAAACCCCTTTAAGATCCTGTTACTGCCCACGAGACTCTATTAGGAGAACATAAGCCCCATTGATAGCCATATCTTTTCTTTAAAAGACTCTTAATGGGATCTGATAGTGAGACCAATATGATCAAATGGTAGTGAGATTATTCCTGGGCATCTACCAATTATTTCTGCTAACATTGGGACAATGGCTAGGCAGAGGTAGGTGAGTGCCTAGAGCCCCACTGCATGCCTGTCAGGAATGGGGAGCAGGGAGGTATGTAGCAGGAGCATGAGCTGAACCTGCTCCATACATGGTAGGTACCGCCTACCTGTTGGTTACACAGCTGCAGGCACCATGAGCCAGATCAGGACTGTCCATATGAATTTTCCATCTGTATTTGTGAGGGGGGTGTATGGTTGGTGCTTTTTAATTAGTGTACCGAAAATCTTTAGAAGAGGCCTCCTTCTGGGACAACAGCCATGCAGATCAATGTGATGCAGTGTGCGGCATATGGTCTGAGTTCTAACAGGCTAGCCCCCACCCCTCTAACCTTTTGCAGAAATGGTGGCAGCAATCACGTCTATTTTGAATCTCTAGATATGACGCTGAGCAGGTGCACTCAACTTCTTTGATCGAACATAGTGAGGCCTGTTCTGAGTGGAATCTGTCTTGTTAAACCACTTATGGTCTTGGCAACCACGCTGCAGCTCAGTTTCAGGATGTTGGTAATCGTCCTATAGCCTAAGCCGGCTTGGACTGGCCCAGAGGTGAACAGAGGAAACCCCGGTGGGCCCCTGAGCATGGCAGACCTGAATTTGTTTTTTAACTGCATATGTGTTTTCAGGAGAGGCAGAAAAGCAGAGAGAGGCAAAAAGCATGAGGCAAAGTATAGGAGGCACGTACAGTCATTTACAGTAGCTGTAGAGTGGTCCCCCAAAACAACTCCACCTGTGGGCCCCCAAAATAAACTCCACCACTGGGCCCCCAAAACAACTCCACCTGTGGGCCCTTAGCTCCCCAGTCCGACACTGAGCCTAATCCATCTTTATGTAGCGCAAAAAATCTTTTTCTTCAAATACTCAGACAGTTCTTTGCCATGAGGCGCCATGTTGAACTTCCAGTCACCAGTATGAGAGAGTGTGAAAGCGATAACACCAAATTTAACCAACCTGCTCCATATTCACACCTGCTCCCCTTTTACACCTGATACTTTGTATCACTAACAAGTCACATGACACTGTGAAGGGGAAGTGATAAATTGGACACAATTTATCCATTTTCACATGGAGTGTACTCACGTTTATTGCCAGCGGTTTAGACATTGATGGCTGTGTGTTGAGTTATTTTGAGGGCACTCCAAATATACACTGTTACACAAGCTGTACACTGACTATTTTACATCACATCAAAGTATCAGATCTTCAGTGTTGTCCAGCGAAAGATATAAAACAATGTTTCAAAAAATGTGATGGGCGCACGCACTTTTGTGAGATACTTCTAAGTAGTGATGAGCGATTACGTTGACTATCGTCATCTTGTCGATAGTCGATATCGTCAATTATCAACACGGTATTCGATAGTCGATAATAGATTATCGCCGATGACCATTAAAGTCTATGGGAGAGGAACAACACCTTCATTATTACACCCAAACAGGGCTGGAGAAGCTGGAATTAACATCCACAACAGTCAAATGGATACGTGCTACATCTTAGGCAACACACTTAGGTTATAAAAGCCACAGAAAAAAAACTCACAGACCATTCACTATCCCTGTCTTGTACCACAGAAATGCCCCTTAAACCTGCATCACCCACAAATTAAAAAGTCCCAGAAGGCAGTATTATTTGAACCATCATTTTAATTGAACGGGAACATTGAATATCCCTGTCCTGGGCCTAACATGAGCCCCAAACCTGCATAAACCCCCAGATTTAAAAAGTGCCGGAAAAAAGGAGTCTTTCAACCACCATTTAGTTTCACTGGACATTGACTTTTACCTTTTCCTGGGCCACAGCATGAGCCCCAAACCTGCATGACCCAGATTAAAAAGTGCCGGAAAAAGGAGTCTTTCAACCACCTTTTTTAGTTTCACTGGACATTGACTATACCTGTCCTGGGCCACAGCATGAGCCCCAAACCTGCATGACCCCAGATTAAAAAGTGCTGGGAAAAGAAGTCTTTCTACCACCATTTTAGTTGAACTGGACATTGACTATACCTGTCCTGGGCCACAGCATGAGCCCCAAACCTGCATGACCCCCAGATTTAAAAGTGCTGGATAAAAGGAGTCTTTAAACCCACCTTTTCTGGTTTCACTGGACATTGACTTTTCCTGTCCTGGGCCACAGCATGAGCCCCAAACCTGCATGACCCCACATTTAAAAAGTGCCGGAAAAAGGAGTCTTTAAACCACCATTTTAGTTTTCACTGGACATTGACTATACCTGCCCTGGGCCACAGCATGAGCCCCAAACCTGCTGCCCCCGATTAAAAAGTGCCGGGGAAAAAAAGGAGTCTTTCACCCCCATTTTAGTTTCACTGGACATTGACTATATCTGTCCTGGGCCACAGCATGACCCCTAAACCTGTTTGACCCACAGATCACAAAGTGGCATTATGCTAGTTTGTACAGTGACTGTCATTTAGTATATTTTTTGGTAACTGACATTTGTTTACAGAATCTATTTAGGGAAGTTTTATTTATAGTTTTAATTTTATCATTTTGCTTTTTTTTCAAGTGTGATAACATAAAACAAAACACCCTCCCTGCAGTTTTTAAAGGTATTCTTTACACGTGTAGATGTGTTAATTCGTCCGCAAACCCTTTAAGAAATAAAAATGTCCTAATCATCCCCAAAACACTTCTTAGTTGAAAAGACATTTGCCCTCCTGGCTTCTGAGAGTGATTCAGCCAATCAATTCAATGGTTTCATTTTTCCCCCAAATCCTTCTTCAGTGATTAGGGACAGACTCCCCTGGAGATCAAATGATGCGACCCCATAGTGCAATTTGTGTCCAGCTCTGGGGCCCTTTTTGACACTACTTAACCTCACAGAAATCACCTTTTTCAAAATCAGATTTTTAGAGAAATTTGAAGCTCTCCTGATTGCCCCTAACGGTGAGAGCCAGTGCTGCCGTCAGCCATTGTTAACACGGAGGGCCAGCTGCCAGGGCCAGACTTACAGTGGGTGCGGTGAGAGCCCAGGCTAGCGTCTGTCATCTATTAACATACAGGTTCAGCTGCCAGGGCCGGAGTTACAGTAGGTGCGGTGAGAGCCCAGGCTGGCGTCTGTCATCTATTAACCGGTAAAATGCCCTGATGACGCAGCAACGAAAAAATGTCGTGCTGAAGCAGAGAGCGGAAGCGGAAGTGTGAGGTAAAACCTCCACCTTCCTCAGTACACAGTCAAGACCTGGGAAGCGCTTGCCCCTTCCCTATGAGTGCGGACCAAATTTAACTTCCCCTTGGAAATACTGGTGGTTAACGCTCCTGTTCCACCCAGGTTTCCCTTTTTCTTGGCATTCTTTTTCTATTTACTCAACGTGTGGGGGAAATTGTCCCTGTTCTTTGTTCTCTGTCCGTGCTCCATACTCCATGTCCTTTGAATAAACCTACATCTGGTCAAGTTTTCCTGTACCTCCCTTGTACAATTCAGAGGAATTTTTTTACCAGTATTTTGTACATGCAATTTTTTGTAGTTTAAATTTTAGAAAACACATTTTTAAAATAGGATGGAATCCCACCATGTCTTTGTTTCTCTTTTTTTTAATTGTATTAAAGGGTTGTCTCAAAAAAGGATTGCTAGCTATGTTAAAGATCTTGCAAAAAACAAGTCAATTTTGCAATATGTGTCCCTTAACAGGTCCTACCTATTCCTGTTTCTGACGCACCATCACACTTGAGCCACTCTTGACAAATTGTGAAGAACAAATGTCTGTTTGAAACCACATTTTTTACAATAGGGCCTGTAGTCTAGCTGCATTTCACAGCAAAATGCCCCCAAAAATTCAAAACCCTGACCCATGAGCCATTTTGACAATTGTGAAGAACAAATGTCTGTTAGAAACAACATTTTTTTACAATAGGACCTGTAGTATGCTGCATGTCACAGTAGAATGCCCCCAAAAATTCAAAACATGACCCTTGAGCCACTTTTGACAATTGTGAAGAATAGTGTTGAGCGATTACGTTGGCTATCGACATTGGGCGATAGTCGGCCACCATCGATAAGGTTTTTTGATAGTCGATAGTCGATCATCTCCGATGACCATTAAAGTCTATGGGAGAGCAACAACACCTTCATTATTACACCCAAACAGGGCTGGAGAAGCTGGAATTAACAGCCACAAACAGTCAAATGGATACCTTCTAATTTAGGCACAATACTTGGGCTATAAAAGCTACAGAAAAAAAAGTCACACACCAATTCACTATCCTGTCTTGTACCACAGCATGACCCTTAAAACCTGCATCACCCACAAATTAAAAGTACCAGAAGGCAGTATTATTTGAACCATCATTTTACTTGAACTGGACATTGATATCCCTGTCCTGGAACGCAGCATGACCTTAAACCTGTCTGACCCCCCAGATTAAAAAGTGCCGGACAAAGGAGTCTTTCAAACACCCTTTTTTGTTTCACTGGACATTGACTAGAACTGTCCTGGACCGCAGTATGACCATTAAACCTGTCTGACCCCCAGATTAAAAAGTGCCGGAAAAAGGAGTCTTTCAACCACCATTTTAGTTGAACCCGGACATTGACTATACCTGTCCTGGGGCCGCAGTATGACCATTAAACCTGTCGACCCCCCGATTAAAAAGTGCTGAAAAAGGAGTATTTCAACCACCATTTTAGTTGAACTGGACATTGACTATACCTGTCC
>JAODAL010062695.1:0-19613 GCA_025379985.1 Phyllomedusa bahiana | reverse complement strand
TCCCTTTTCCCCTGCTGACCACCTAGGCGTTGATTTTTTTTCCGCCTGGTCTTCCGTTTGGAGCTTTCCCCCAAATTCTGTTCCACTCTCCACATAGAAGCACAACCCCTGATGGACGAGTATCCACGTCACTGCCCATGACAAAAAACCCCTACTTGCAGGGGCTCCCGGGTTTACTCGAAACAAGGGGCTAGGGGTGACCAGGGGTTGGGACCACCCGGGGGAACCTTTTTTTCCCGTCCCCCTAAAACGTCGTGCAACAAGGGCCCATGCCATGGCCTCACTACAGTCCCAGGGTTAAGGAAAAAGCCACCAAAAAACCCCTTCACATGGTCAGCAATGCAGGCCCCCACGACTTGGGTACCTCCTGTTTTCTACCCTCACCCAATCCTGGACTACGGGGTTAGCCCCTGCATCTCTCTCCCAAGCTGCCCATGGGGGTCCTGTGGGTAGAGCAGTAAGGGTTTTGGGGCCTTAAAAATTCACGTAAAGGGGAGGTCAGGAGCCCTAACTGGAACCAGCCCCTTCCCTCCCTACTTGACCGCTGCCCTGGGCGCAGACGGCAACTGGCGACAGTCCCTGCTCTGCTGAAGTGCGGGGACGTGGGGGAAGTAGAATAAATAAACCCTCCGGGTCAATATAAAAATGGGAATCCCAAAACCCACAAATCAAAACCAGGGGGATAAACTAAACACCCAGTCAAACAAACGGAGCGAGATAAAATCAGAAAAACCGGGGTCAGGAAACACCGAGGTCATTACAAAAGCAAACACAAAAACAAATAACCCAGGTACCGGGAAATCCCAGGGCGCACATCATTTTCAGGAGTTAAAAATGGGTTTTCCGGAACCGCCCCGCAGCTGTTTGGGGAGCCCCTTCGGCCTCCCAATGGCTGTTCACTCGCCCCCTGTCAGGGTGGCGGGGCCCCTTCACTCCAAGACTGCAGCACAAGTTACGGGGAGGAGGCCATCAGCTTTTGCACCCTGTCTGCATTCTGAGCACAGTTTACCCCCTGCACATGCCCGTTTTCTTATGAGACCAAGATAACCTTATTTGGTTCAAAAGGGCGAAGTGATGGGGGGGCGACCGGGTGGAGTAGAAAGAAAAATATGTAGCATACAGTCATGCATGGGGGTGTCGGTTTGGGACTGGTGAGTGCTCCGGCTGGGGAGTGAAGCTCTTTGAGGGAACCATGAATGCCAACATTACTGGACATACTGAAAGACATAACCACCCCCTTTGGGAAACGGGGCCGCGGGGAAATATTTCAACATAAAAGACCCCAATCAAACCTCCAAAACCCCACTCCCCTTGCAAAAAAAAAAAGAGGTAAAAAGTTCGGACTGGCCAATTATGTCCCCAAATCAAAACCCCGAACATCTGGGCATCCTCAAGCAAATTTGGGAACCCAAAAACTCTAATATCCACCAGCTCTGTACTCTTGTGTCATTAGAATGGAAAGGGGAAAATTCCAGGGGCGCAACCTTGAACCTCTTAACCCCTGCCCAAAACTAAGGGCAGTGAGGGAAAATAATGAAACCACACAAAATGTTGATTTTTCGGCACAATTTTTCCATTTTTTTTTTAACTTAGGGATGTACCCCTTTTGTTCCCAGCGTTTAACTTTGGGTGTTGGTGTTGAGTTTTTTACGGCACACCAATTTAACACGGTTAACAAGCTCTACACGACTACTTTACTAGCTCTGATACCGGGGGTCCCGGCCCCCGGCCCGGGGCTGCGGGCTCCCCGGGGACTCCTCCCCCCCCCCGCTGGGGGGACGATGCGCCGCTTCCGGGTTTTCCGGGCCCGATGCACTCGTTCTCCTTCAACTGAACTTCCCAATCCCGCCCCGTTTCCCGCGGCTTCCTTGCCGGCCGCGGCACGTGCCCCCCGCCCCTTACCCCGACTTGCGCCGGCTCCCAATTTAAAAGGCCCAGGCCCCACTATTGGGTTTTGGTTTTCGCGACCCTATATAAGAGTCTCTTTCCGGGGTTCCCCGCCGATCTTTGGGGGCCCCTCTACCTATTGTGAAAGCATTTTTTTTGAGTCTCTTGAAAACCGTACCCCCTTTGGTTTACCCCCCGACTACGAACCTTTCTGCCTGCCCTACTTTCCCCGCCTTCCCCGACTATCCCCCGTCTTACTTTCTTCCCTCGCTACCCCTTGGCTGCCGCCACAATAATCCACCCATGAACGACCTGTAGATTCCCCCCGCAGAAAATCCCCCGCTTGCGCGGCTCTTTTAAAAACCGGGGTCTACTTAACCCGCCCCCTGGGTGGCTTCCCATCGCTTGCGCGGGCCCAGGGGATCCACTACCGACCACCGGACACAAGCCCGGGCCATGGATCCCCCCAAAGGGTGCCTGGGAACGGACTTTAGCCGTCATTGCGCACAGTCCACAACAAGCGAAAAAAAAAAGCTCAGCAGATAGACCACTGACCTCCATGTTTAAAGCAACCCCTACGGCAAAAAATCAACCGCAGCCCCCCCCCCCCCTCTCCCCCCCCCGGCCCCCCCATCCCCCTCCCCCCCCGTTGCTGCTCAAAAAACCTGTGGCGTGGCCCCCCAAGCCCCCGGCTCCCCACCATCGAAGTTTAGGGCCCCTAACTGTGCAGGGTTTTTCATGGGCCATGCTCCATGCACTTTTGAAGTTGCAACCACCCCCCACGGAACGTTCAAGGGGGCATTTGTGGTCAGTCTACGGCCGGGAAGGCCTTGCTTGGGGCCCCCCTTTGGGACGGGCACCCAGTGATTCCGGACCTTAACCCTTCTTCACAGAGTTTGGGCGGGTTTTTTGAAGACCGGCTGGCATATTCTGGGGAGACTGCGCTACTAACCTCCGGGGCATCCCATCGGGGATTATCGGTCCAATTTCACACCCGGCTTCAGAACTGCTTGGAACGATGCCCCCGCGCCACCTTAAAAAAAAGGCCTTCCATCAGGGTCAAGTGCCTGGGGGGCGGGGGGATTTACCATCCTACCTATGCTTACCCATCAGCCACCCGCATAGACTACCTTCGCTGAGAGGCAAGAGGAGTTTCGTCTTGAACGCGACCTTGCGCCCCCCGCCCCCTACCCACTCGGCCCAGGTTTTCAGAGACCCCCGTGCCGCTCCCCACCTTTCCATGAAGACCTATCAGGTTGACCGAGCCCACATACAGCAGAGTTTTCCCCGGCCCCAAGGAGGTTTGCCTGTACTTTCCACCCGGGCCATTTTTGTATGGGCCCCCTCCACATCCCCGCTCCGGGAAACACCGCACCAAATCCATTTTTTGGGAGCGTCCCTAATGTGAATTCTTCCTCCCTTTTTTTCCCATCCCAGTGGGGGGTCACGACTGACTCGGCCCATTTTTTCCAAGTTCCGGTATTTTCGGACTCCGTCGCGGGGAAAATTTCATCCCTCGCCCGGGTTTCCCTCGGATAAAACTTTCCGGTGTAGCCTGGAGAGACCATTGGGAAAATCCTCATCAGTGGGGAACTTTTCATGAACCATTCGGACAGGCCCGAGCGGGTTCTCTCCACGGGGTCTTGCACAAGGAGAGGTCCGTTCTTCCCGCCCCGGGTCCTCTCGCGATCCTGTTGGGGTTTTCCCCCTGGTTGCATCCCCACCCCCCTAAATCTAAAACCTGGAGAAACCGGGTTGGGGTCAACGTTGGGGGTCCCCGGACCCCAAAAAATTTTGTCGGCGGGCACCTCGCCCCCCCCGCTCGTTGCCCTTTTCCCAATCGCCCCCGCCAGAACCTCCATGTTCTGCCACCAAAATATCGGACTTTTTCCCGAATGGTTCACTAAAAAAACCAGGCCGATCCCTTCCCCCCTCACCGCCCCATACTGCCCCCAAAATTTGATCTCCGCCGGGAACCACCCTCCTCGGCAGGAAACCCCCCCTGTCCGTCTGGCAAAGGGCCAAGTTCCTTCCCCTTCAAGGAATCTACAAAGGGGCTTTTTTCGAAAAATCCCCCCTCCCCCAGCCGTTTTTTTTCTTTAAACCCCGAAGAAAGAGGATCTCCTCCTGCCTGTCATAGACTACCGGGGGCTTAAATAAAAAATTACTGTGAAAACGGGGTACCACCTTTGCCTCAAATCTCCGGAACTTTTTCCCGACCAACCCCCTCGGGGCCAAGGCCCTTACTAATTGAAAAACGGGAGCAACAACTCATCGGGATTCACGAGGGTATGAGGGGGAAAAAACCCGCATTCCCCACACCCGAATGGGGCCCCAAATTTGAATACCTGGTATCCCCCCCTTCGGGGTTTGGGGGGTAACCCCCCGCCCTGGGGTCCTTCAGGTTTTTCGCAGGATTCTTCAGGGATCTACTAAAACTTTTTGGGTCATCGTATTAAAAAAAACGACCCCTAATTCCTCCGGGATCTACGGACCCAAATCGCTACAAGTACGTTGGTTCTGCAACTCAAGCAGTAACCGCCATGCTAAATTAAAAAATGCTTTTTCACAGGCCCCTTTGCCCTTCCTGGGGATATATTTTTTTCGGGACGAGGTCTTCAAAGGGACCCACAAGCTGTCGGGAAATCCACGGGGCCCACCCTGGCCTCCGGGGCCCCAACAACGGTTCGGGGGTTTGCCTATTTTTGCCGTTCATTCCCCCTTTTCCCCCTTGGTGTCCCCCGGGGTTCATTTTCAGAAAAGAAGGCTAATCCGAATTTTGGCCCAACAGGGGGCCCAAAGGGGCATTTTCCCGATTAAAGGCCGCTTTCGCCTCTCACCCACTTTCCCTCGGCCAACCCCTTGGACCGTTCCCGGGTTGGAAGTTTACCCCCCCTTTTGTGAGATTTCAGTCCTACTCAGAAGGGGCAAAGGGAAACACTCAATTTGGTTTCTTCTCCAAGATTTTCTCGCCGGCAAGAAACAATGCAAGGGGGCCAGGTTTGCTTGCCATCAAAGGCCCAACGGAGAATGGCGCCCTCCTGAAAGGGGGCCCCACCCCTTTTGGATTTAACCACAGAAACAAAAAAAAAAACCCCCTTTCTGAATCTTCCAATCGGCCAGCGACTTAACCCGTCAACTCGTTGGTAAAATTCTTCTTCCCCAATTCGACTTTCGTTTTCACTTCCTCCCAAAAAGAAAAAATGTAAGGGCTAAAAACCCCTTCCCGTTTTTTTGGGATATCGTTGGAGGAAATCACTGCCCCAAAACAAACCTCCCCTGAACGTTTTGGGTTCACGCGCTCCGTCCTTTTCAACAGGTTCCTCCAGCCATAACCCCGCCCGTTTTCATAGGAGAATCCTAAGTGGGACATATTTTTCTCGGGTGGCTGGCATCCGGGTGCCAAATCATATCAAGTTAATCTCCTGTCTACGGGGGCCCCTGGTCGGGCCCCAAAGATGGGGGGGAAATTCGTAGAGGCCTGTACAAAACTTGCTCCCGGAATAAGCTCCCCCCTCGTCCTGCCGGCCTGCTAAAACCTTTTTGACACACTGTACACCTTTTGAACAGGGTACGATGGACCTTTATAAATGACCTTCCCCCTCCTGGGGTAACACAGTGATCGGGGTTGAGGATCTTTTTTCCAGGATGAAACACTTTGCCCTGTGCCCGGTTCCCCACTTCCCCCGCCTCGCCCCCTTCTTTTGCTATTTTCCACCACATCCTGCCACAGCCATCGTCCAGACCGAGCGGTCCATTTATATCTAGATTTTGGCACGCCTCTGTTCCCGGGTTTCAGGGGGGAACTAGATTTCTCCTTGGCTACCAACCCCCATTCAACGGCCAAGTAGAGAGAGCAAATCTCAGGGGCCTCGCAGCGTTTTTTTCTCGGCTCCCAGGATGATTGTCCAACTTTCACCCTTGGGGGGGATTTTCTTATAATTGGTTGGATTCAGAACTTCTGGGGCTTCACCCTTTTATTTTCTATGGATGGCACCACCCCCCCCTCCTTTGGCCTCTTCCCCCGAAGGCCCCGCAGGATCCAAAGGTTTGGGAGCAGACTCGCCATTTCCCTACAGCGGGGGCTGTCCGATGAAAGCCCAGGTGGAAAGAAAATACCGCTCCTACTTTTTGGGTCCTGTGACAAGGTGGCTCTCAACCAAAAATTTTTTTCGCGAAGTACCTGCTATAAACAGGTCCACGGGTTTTGGGGGCCCTTTGGGTGTTGAAACAATAATCCTGTGGCCTAAAGCCCCCTCCCCCCCTCCATGCGGACCCAAACCTTTCAGTCTCCCGCCCGTCGTGCTAAATCCCTTTCCCCGGAGGATTACCCCCCCCCCCCCTTTTCCGAACAGTAACCCCCAATGTCTTTGCGGTGAAAGGGCATCCTGCCAAAATCTTCATAAACAATTTTTTTTTTTATTTGGGGGGGATTCGGGCCCCCCAGAGAGATTTGGAGCCGGAGGAAACATCTTGGGCCGGCCCTGTTGGGGGGAGTTTTTCTCCGGGCTAGGAGGAGGGGGGGCCTAAAGGGGGGGGCTAACCGGATCCCCCGGCGGGGAACAGTTGCGCCGCATCCCGCGGCCCCGGGGAGGGGGACCCCCTTTCCTTTAAGCCTGAATTACCCGATTGCGCTCCTGCTTTCCGGCGTCTCCCCGCACGCGCACATGCGACCCTGCCCTTAGGGACCACGCGCCGGGTTCCCAGATTTAAAGGGGCCAGCGCCCGACTATTTGGTTTTTTTGCCGTGGCTGACCCCTTTTAAGGTTCTCTTTCCGGGAATTCCCCGCCGGATCTTTTTTTGTCCCCCTAGCCTTTGGGAAAGCGTTCTTTGATCTCCGCCTTCCCCTTTTCCCTAACCCCCCCCTTTCTTACCCCTTAACACGAAAAATTGCCCCTGCCCTACCTTACCGCCTGTCCCCACAAGCCCGTCTTACATTTTGTACCTCGCTATACCTTGGCTGCCCCCCAAGCAAATCGCCCGTGGAAAGGGCTCAAATTTCTTATCTTCAGTGTCCCTGAAAAGCATAATCAATATTTACAAAAATTGAGGGGGGGCACTGGTTGTGTTTTTGTTACCTCTATTATTCCTTCTAGACATTTATTTCTGTTCTTCCGTTTGGGTCTTTCCATTTTAGGTTCACCCTTTACCTTTTGAAGTTGTCCAATCATTGCTAACAAATTCAGGTGGCTGGACATACTCTCTATTGCAAACCCCCGCTGACAAAATCAGTAATAGATTTTTAGAGGGGAAAAACAGAGAACACACAATACAAGTTATAAAGAAAATGCCCAAATTTTTTAATTTTCCGAACCATTTTATTAAAAAATTTTTCTTAAAAAAGACATTCAGGAATAAAATATCTTTTTTCGCTTTCCCCTTGGAGCCTAAAAATTTTTTTGTTTTGTACGGTGGGACGGTGTGACTGTTTTTTTCCCTTAAAACCCTTCCTCTCGGCCTCTGACCAGTGATACAATGTCACACAAACTTTTCTTAATCCCTTTGTCAAAGGTTCATATTAACAGTCTTTGATGAAGCCTCTTACACCAGTGGCACGATGTCACCGTCCTGAGCTTGCATAACGTGCTCACTGCCCTGCCAGGACAAAGGCATTTTTGTGCCCTAAATAAATTGTATACTTTGGCAAAGACTATATTTGTAGTTTTTCATCAAAAATCTCTGCAAAATTTTTCAAAACCCAATCGAAAAAAAAACTTTAATAAATATGATTAAAATTGATAATAAAGACTCCCAAAATAGAAAAAACACCTCAATTTACAATTATAAAAAATTATGGGGGTATGGGCCCCGGGGCCCAAATCACGGTTTTTTGGGGGCCTTGAGTTTAGACCTAGACATTTTCTACATGGGCCCTAATTCCCCTTTATACCTCGGCAAACACTGTAAAAATAAAACCCAAAAAAAACAATGGGGGAAAATTACATTTTTTTTTTCCCCCACTAAATTTTTTAATGGCCCATTTCAAAAAAAAACCCCCAGGGGGCCCCAAAGATTTCAAAAAAACCCTTAGATTTTTTTTCCTGAGGGGGACTTCGGGAAAGGGTTCCTTTTTTGGGTTTAATTATTGGCTTTGCAAATTTGACAAGGCACCCACCAAAATTTTGCTTTCCAAAAGCTTTTTATAGTGCTTCCTCCCTTGAACGCCCTGCCATGTCCCCAAAAACACAGGTTACCCCATTTTACAGGGTTTCCCCCTTGGAAAAAATTTTGCATAACAAATTTCGGGATGCTTTTTTTTCCAGGATTCAATGTAAAAACTATGCATTTTCAAAAAAAAAACTGCATTTTAAATTGGGAAAAAATTAAATTTTTTTCATTTTTTACAAAAAAAAAATTTGTGAAAAAAACCAATGGGGGGGTAAATATACTCCCCTATACCTTGACTATATTCTTGGGGGTTTGGGGTTTTCCCAAAAATGGTATCTTTTTGGGGGGCTTGTTAAGTTTTAGCACCTTTAGGGTCCTTTGTGGGGGCCCTGTAAGGGGCCCCTACAAAATTCCCAAAGGGAAAAATAAACCCCAAAATTAAGGGTCAGTCCAGGGCATGGTTTTTTCCCCGGGATTTTCGGGAAGTTTGGGGATCGGGAAAATTGGGCCAAAAAACCAACAAAAAACCCCGCTCCCCAAAACTTTTAATAGAAAATTTTTTAGTAGTCTAACCCACTAAAACGGGTTTTTCGGGCGGGACTGTTTTTGCATTTGCTGACTTTCAAAAAACTTTGAACATGAAACCAATCTTCCACCCTTTTTTGGGGCAGAAGATTTTTAAATTTAAAGGGTTATGGGGGAAAAAGGGACCGCAAACCAGGGAACAAACCATCCCCCAAAAACAGAATCGGCCCTATTTTATATATCCCAATGGGGAAACCCCCTTTTGGGTGCCTCATTATTCTGGGGGGTTTGTGGTTTAATTATTATTATTATTATTATTAGTATTATTTTTTTTTTTTTTTTATTAAAAAATTTATTTTAAAGCCCATTAAATTCCGGGGGGGGCCTGTACTTTCCCGAGGGGGTTACATACATAACTTTAAGCCCAAACGATTTCAAAGACAATTTAACAAGAGATTTGGTCCCGAAAAGGCAGAGAGGACCCTACCCGGAAAGCTTAAAATTCTAAAAGGGAGGGGGAGAGAGACGGGAAAATGGGGGGCAGACATGTTTGGGGAAAGGAAAGGGTAGTGACAGCAAGGTTTTGTAGGTTATAGGAAAGCCTGAAGAAATTGGGTTTTTTAGGGTTTCTTTTGAAGCTGGTGAAAGTGGAGGGGATTCTGATGTGTTGGGGGGAGTAATTCCAGAGTGTGGGTGAGGCAAAGGGGGAAGTTTTTGGAGACAGTTTGTTAGGAGCCCATAAGAGGGGGGCAAGGAGAAGGGCCTGAGAGGAGCGGAAAATTGTGTGAGGGGGATATTTGGGAAAATTTGGGGAAAAGATTTATGGAGGGGAGGGTTTATGGAGAGCCCTTTTTAGGTCAGGGTTAGTAGCTTGAAATGAATTCGCCGGGCCCAAAGGGGGAAACCAGTGAAGGGGTTTTGGGAGAGGGGGAGAGGCAGAGGAGTAGCGAGGAGGGGTGGTAAGACGGGCAGCAGAGTTAAGGATGGTTGGGGGGGAGCGGGGGGTGCTAGCTGGGGGGCCACAAAAGGGAAAGGGGTGTTGCAGTAGTTAGGCGGGAGAACCAAGGGGATGGGGCCCCATTTTTGTGTCATAGTTAGGGAAAGAAACGGATGCAGAAATTTTTTTCAGGTGAGGGGGCAGGCAGAGGGGGGGTTTGATTGGGGGTTTTGAAAGAAAAAAAAGTTGAGTCTAGGGTTAAACCCCCGGGGAGGCCCGGGCTTTCCTAAAAGGGGAGAGTGTAAGGGCCGTTGATTTGGGTAGAAGTTTTTGGGGGAGGGGTTTGAGTTGGACGGGGGAAAGATATGAGTTTCCCTTTTTCTTTCCCATTTAGTTTTTTGGAGCCCTATGAAAGGAAGGAAATGGAGGGGCAGACAGTCAGGGATCCGGGGGGGAGTAGAAAAAAATGACCTATTTGCCAGAGATTTAGATTTTGGGGGTCGTCAGCAAAAGGTTTCTAAAAGAAAAATGTGATGTATGACTGACCGAAAGGGCCAAAAGTGTAAAGAGGAAGAGTAAAAAAGGGCCCCGGAATGACCCTGAGGGGCACCAACAAAAAGGCTGGGGGGAGGGGGTGGGGCGAGAATGAGAGATACTGAAGGTCCGATTTAAATGAGGGGCGAGGAGATCCCGGGAAAAAGCCCAAATCCCGGGTGCCCAGGGGGGGAAGGATTTGTAGAGGAGGAATGGGCGACAGTGTCAAGGGAGAGGACATTTTAAGAGGAGGGCACAGAGTAGTTCATGAGGCTTTTTAGTTACTAGGGCATTGGGTTTTCCTTTGGGTTTGGGCGGTTTCGGTAATGATGGGGGCGGAAAAAACCCGATTTGGGAGTGGGTTTAAGAAAGATTTGGGGGAGAGGGGGGAGGGCAGTGAAGGGAAAAAGTGTGCTCGAGGAGTTTGGAAGCAAAAGAAGCGTGAGATGGGGGCGATAGTTGGGTAGAGAGGGGGGGTTTAAGGGGTTTTTTTTTTTTAAGGATTGGAGTATAGTAGCATTTTTTTAAAGGGGGAAGGGGAAAATGCCCGGAGGTTAAGGGTAGGGTTTAAAAGGGTGGGGGAGGGTTTGGGGTTTTTGAAGCACTGGGTCAGGGAAGATTTGGGGTGGCAAATGGATCAAGCCCCACGGTATGAGGGTTGGGTTTGGACAAAAAAAGAGGAGAGCTTGTCAAGAGTGACCCCTGGGAAGCCAAATTAAGGGGGAAAAAGCAGTTTGCAAAGGGGGGGGAGGGGGGTGGGGACTTTTGGGGGGTGAAGCTTTCTTTTTTGTGGTGAACTTCTGAAGGGAAATTAAAAGGCCCAAAATTGTCTGCCCGAAAGGGGGGATGGGGGAGGAGGTGCTGGTGGACGGAAAAAGAGTTTAAGGTTTTTAATAATTGTCTGGGGTTTGGGGGCAGGGGGGATATGAAGTGGTGAAATAATCCTGTTTTTGGGGGTGGTGAAATGCAGATTTTAAAGTATGCAGTTTTGGTTTTTATAAGGGAAAATCATTAGTGGAGTAGTTTTTTTTTCCGCGGCGTTTGGCAGGGTCTGGAAGCCCCGCCTCGTTGTTTATGGATCCGTGGGGCCAGGGTTGTTGTTGATTTTTGCGGGTTCTGTTGGGGTGTGAGAGGGGGCGATGAGTCAAGGGGGTTTATGATTGTGTGGTTGTTGAAATGGTGGCTGCGTCTGGGTTTATTAAAGAGGAATAGGGAAAGAGGTTTCAAGAGAGTCGAGAGAGTGAGCCGGGTTTAGGGTTTTTTAGGGTTCCTGCAGGGTCGTACTGGGTATGAGACAGGGGGGAGCAGGTGGGGGGAGATTTTGGGGAAAAGGGGAGAAAGGGTTTTGGGCAGTTTTGGGGGGGGGGTAGTTTGAGAAGTCAGATAGGGGGAGAGGCGGGTGAAGATGAGGTCCAGTGTGTGTCCATCTTTGTGAGTGGCTCCTGAGGTCCACTGGGAGAGGTCAAAGGAGGAGCAAAGTGAAAGGAGTTTGTTGGAAGCAGAGTAGGGGGGGTGTCGATTGGGATGTTGAAGTCTTCCATGATGATTGTGGGGATGTCGTTGGAAAGAAAGTAGAGAAGCCAGGAAGCAAAGTGGTCAAGAAAGGCAGTATCAAATATCATACTAAGGCTACACATGGGACATTGAAAATCTGCAACAAACAAAAAGTGAAATTTCACCTCCACTTTGCTTTACTTCCTGTGCAATACCTAGAGGGTTAACAAACCATCGAAATGCTGTTTTAAATACCTTACAGGGTGCAACTTCTTAGATGAAGTCATTTATGATGGTGTCTAATATACAGGCCCCTCACAGCTATGTCATAACTAGACTGGTCCCTAGAAAAAAAAATCTGTTTTGCGAATTTTCTTGAAACTCTGAAAAATTGCTACTAAATTTATAAGCCCCCTAATGTCATTAAAAAATTAGGACATTTAAAAAATAATGCCAGCATACATATGTTAGGTGCCACTATTTTGTATGGTAAAACTATCTGTCTTACACACAAAAAATGTGGAATTGTTAAAAATTTTCACGTTTTCATATTTTTCAAAAATAAACAAGGATTGCATGGATCAAGATGTATTACTAAACTTAAAGCACAATGTGTCATGAGGAAAAAATCTCTGAAGCACATAGATAGTTAAAAGCATAAAAAAGTTATTTTCTCATACAGTTAGGAAGGCTGTGTTTTTAAGGAGTTAACTTCACAAAACTGTAGAACTCCAGTCTGATATCTCCTGTCTACCTGAACAAGCTGTGGAAAATTACTTTACTGGGAATACAGCCAATGCAGACATTGCCAATAGATTACTATTTACCCAGTGCCAGTAAGCTAAATAGGCCTATGCTATGTCTACACAGCACACAAAAACAATCGTTTTTTTTTCAGCATTTTTCATATTCTAAAACCGCTGAAAAAAAAAGACTGAAAACAGGTCCCTTAGTAAATACGTTCTGTAGTCTCCACAGAACGTCTTTTTTCTGCTTGTTTTTGCTGCTGGACGAATTCTGTGACATGTTGCAAAAAATGACAGAGCAGAAAATTTACTATTGGAGTCTTCGTAAAGTGCCGGACGGGTTTTGGATGTTTCTGCTGAAACACTACCCAGGTCTTAACAAGGTACTAGTGCATCTCAAAACATTAGAATAGCATTGAAAATTAAAGGGGTTTTTATAGCGCTTACAAATGTATTATATTAAAACTTGTAATTCATACTATAATGAGTCTGTACAATATATGGGTTTCTCCATTCGACTTAAATTATTGATATCATTTATCTTTTCAGTGATATTCTAATTTTTTTAGATGCATTAGTATATGGATTTTACATATATTAAAAACTGCCCCAAAATGTCCAAAAAGCGACTATTTTTTTTTCCGATGCACGACACGCTTTGAGTTTTTCGTTTTCTTCCCATACAATCAATTGTATAGGCCGACGGCAAAAAAATTAAAAACCAACCATGGGTTTTGCAAATACAGTGGCAAAAAACCACGGTTGGTTTTAATTTTTTTGCCGTCGGCCTATACAATTGATTGTATTGGAAGACAACGAAAAACTCAAAGCGCCGGCGGATTATACACCATGTTGTATAATACGCCGGTGCCAGAAGACGAGCAGAGGAAAAATTACCTGTGGAGACTACAGGTCCTTTTTTCTGTTGAAGTCTCTGGGCTGGTTGAGCGATCGTATTTTCAGTGGTTAAAACTCCTAAAGCCACCGAAAATATCGTTTTACTGTGCAGTAAGTTTTTAGGTTTTCGACAAGTTTTTTGTCCTATGCTGTGTAGACATAGCCTAAGGCTATGTCTCCACTGCATACAAAAACGTCTGTTTTCAACATTTTTTTTTTTTTACAAAAACGCTGAAAAAATGACTAAAAACAGGTCCAAGACTTTTATAGTAAAAACGTTCTGTTGTCTCCACAGGACTTTTTTTTCTGCTCATTTTTGCTGCTAGTCATTTTTTGAAATGTTGCAAAAAGCAACAGAGCAGGACTGAAAATGTACTATTTTAGTGTATGTAAAGCACCGGATTTTTTATGTGTTTTTTGGCGCTTTTTTGCAGAAATACACAGCAAAAGAGGCAGCTGAGTGCAGCAAGCCAATGAGACTGCCAATCTCAAATGAACTACAAAACGTAATAAAGCTGTGCACATCTAAAATATACTCTGAAAAACGCAAGCATAGGTGCACACTGAAAGGCAATAGCATACATCTAACACAAATATCAGTGGCACACTAAAGACCAAGCAAAACCTCAAGGCATACATGCACTCAGCTGCCTCTTTTGGACCAGTGCAGGATGACCCGGTTGCTAGTTCCTACCATTCCCTGAAATGCAGTCTGGATTGACGCCTAGAGAGGTAACATGTTTAGTGTAGGGACTCACCTGCTCTGGGATCCCCTTGACGTTTTGGGAGGTGAGCTTGATACAATCTTTGATCAAGTACTGTAAACTAGGAGTCCCAGGTTTTCCATATTTTCCTTAGCAGTAATGCATTTCCAATATTTCTGTATGCCTTGAGGTTTTGCTTGGTCTTTAGTGTGCCACTGATATTTGTGTTAGATGTATGCTATTGCCTTTCAGTTGTGCACTATTGCTTGCGTTTTTCAGGTATATTTTAGATGTGCACAGTCTTTATTACGTTTTGTAGTTCATTTGAGAGTGGCAATCTCATTGGCTTGCTGCACTCAGCTGCCTCTTTTGGACCAGTGCAGGATGACCCAGTTGCTAGTTCCTACCAGTCCCTGAAATTGCAGTTGGATTGACGCTAGAGAGGTAAATGTTTGGTGTAGGGACTCACCTGCTCTGGGATCTCCTTGACGTTTTGGGAGGTGAGCTTGATACAATCTTTGATCGGGTACTGTAAACTAGGAGTCCCAGGTTTTTCATATTTTCCTTAGCAGTAATGCATTTCCAATATTCCTATGTGCCTTGAGGTTTTGCTTGGTCTTTGGTGTGCCACTGATATTTGTGTTAGATATATATATATATATATATATATATATATATATATATATATATATATATATATTATATATACCTTCTTGACTGAGAGGGCATATCTATATACCTGCCTAACTGATGGGGACCTGTATATCCCTGCCTAATTGAGGTGACATATATACCTAACTACAGGGACCTATATAGCTTCCTATCTGAGGGGACGTATATACCTGTCTGACTGAGGGGACTTATATATCTATAATTAAGGAGTTGCTGGAAATGTGAGCATTCTAAGATATTTGTGTCCAAATCTGCAGGGACGAGTATTGACCGGGAGCAGTCAGCGAGAAGGTGAGAACCAGATGGAGAAGAAAAGGGAAAGTGAACGATGCTGATCAGAAAACACATCTCCTGTGAGTCACTAAATGTAACGTCAGTGTAATCACTTATATGTCTGCAGAGCATCTACATACAACTAGTATCTACCACTGTATGGTCACTGTATGGGGTAATATACAGACTACAGAGCCTGTGTACAGCTGATAGTCACATGTGGGGGTCGCGTTTGGTCAGGTCTGGCAGGATTATTTGATCCTTAAGTAGTAATAGTTTTGGGTCTTGGTTTTGTAGGAGTGTTTTTTAGTAACAATCATTCGTCCGGTAGATTTGCTCCATGTATCGGTGGATTATTTGGTGACTGTTATTTAGGGGTGTTACACTGTCAAATGGAGGGGAGCGATTTTGAAAAAGCTAATTTGTCATTGTGTAGTGACTGCTAAGGAGATGGACGGGAGCTATGTGGAATATGCAGAAAGTTAGTGACAGGACCTCGCCCTGGGGCGAGCGGAATTAGTGTGGGGGGGGGTGCAATTTTTTAGGGAGCGAGGTGGGGGGGAGGGGGCCCCAATGGCTGTAATTGCCTAGGGCACCAAAATGCCTTGTCCTGGCCCTGGTCACAGTACATGTTGGAATCCATGGGGCCCTCAATGAACTGTAGCTCCTAACAGCTCATGTAGCCCCAAACCATGACACTCCCATTTTATGGTGTTCCCAAAATCCACAAAAAAATGTTTCCTCTAAAACTCAAGACCCATTGTTTCCAGTATGGACTCACTGGGTGCCAGGCTAAGTAATTGGGTGGATAAAATGTTGCAGCCCCTTGTTCAGACTGCCCTCAGGTACCTTAAAGACAGTGGCACTTCTTAAAAATATTTTCAAGGTTTTCTTGGTAACCACATTACACATTGATTACTTGCGATGTGGAGAGTTTATTCTCCAGCATCCCTCACCACCTGGCTTTAGAATCGGTATCATACCATTTACCCAACAGTGCTCTATATAGTGAGGATACCAATAGGTTTATCATTATGGGTATTGTGTTTTTGCTATCTACACATTTTTTTTTTATTTGATGGTACGTTTTATTTCCAAATAGAGGGGGCCCCAATGGCCTCTACTTTCTCCCCCTCTCTTGCTATCTATACATGGGGTGGTGGGAGAGACAGGATTTTCAAACTTCGTGTTCCAGGAAGACACCGTTTGGTATGGGCATTGAATAGCTGACCTCCTGAGGGTTTGGGGGGAGATGTGGTGTCCATACTAACCTTGATGTCTTACTTCAACTCCAACACTTTTTTTTATTTATTTATATCAAATTAATTTTTTACCTCCTCATACCATTTGCACTTTGTACCATTTTTGGATATAATGTTGATTGAGCTTAATGGTAAAGTTCAGACTACCTTAAACAGAAAACCCAGTTCAGGCAATACCATCCTGAGAGCCACACAATCAATCGCACAATGAAAAAGGAATAGAACCTTAGATGACATTTTTTCCGCCCAAGTAATTTTTCTAATACAGACAATGATAAACGTATATGGTTATCACAAAGCGGGTTCTTTAAATGTGGTTGTCCAAGGTGCAATATGTGTGAATTGACTGATAAAAGTAAAACATTCACAAACAAACACCAAGAGAGTGTATGACATATAACAATTTACCAATTATGACTCTACGCACATCATTTATGCTATTTTCTGCACTGCTTGTAACATATATTATATAGGGTGCACAGTAAGAAAGTTGAAAACCAGAATTGCGGAGCATGTGAGACATATAAATGGTAAAAAACACACCAAGCATTTTGTGGAAATACTTGGGGGAAGCCTACATACTTTATGGGGTTTTTTGACATGGAAAGGATTAGGTCACCGATGAGAGGAGGAGTTTGGAGGTATGCAGTCAGGAAGCAGGAGAAAAAATGGTGGACCCGGCGCACGTGCAATTTCCAATAGAAGCCAAGAGTGCTGGCTAAAGTTTAAAAATGTCCTTTATTCTTAAAAAGTGCAGGGGTGATATGCCCTCGCACTATTAAAAACATAGACAATAAAACCCGTTTGGAGCCTATATATCCAAAACATTTCACATTTTTGTAATGTTTGAAATCTGTTTGTTTGATGAACCGGTATGAAGTCAACTGGGGTTATTTTTAAATTTTCGAAGTTTTGTTGGTGGAATTGTTTGAAGTGTAGGGCGACACTTTGTTTTATGTCGCCCTTTTTGACGCAAGCTCTGTGTCCATTCAGGCGTATGTGGAGTGCACATGTGGTCCGCCCTACATATTGAAGGCGACAAGTGCACTCTATGACATAAATTACATATGAGCTTTTGCAAGTTAAATGAAATTTAATTGGATATGTAATGTTGGTATTAGTAGATGTGATACTTTGTGTTTTGCAGATTGTGTTGCAACATAAGCAATTAGCAGATCCACATGCAGAACTCCCAGACTGTATAGGAGTAATATTGGTATTTTCCAGTTGGTTTCTAACCCTGCTGGGAGCTAAAATATTTTTTATATTCGGAGCTCTTCTGAAAATAAGGCTTGGCTTTTCAGGAATTAAGGGGCCCAAGAATGGATCCTTTTTCAATAGATACCAGTGATTACTTAAAATCTCTTTAAATTTTTTGGGATAGAGGAATTGTATTGTGTGATTGGGGGAATGTTTAATTTTTGGATCCATCTCAGTTTCTATATTTTCTTTGTTGGCTTTCATTTGTGTTAAACATTCCTTTTGAGATAATTGGGAAGATTTCTTAATGGCATCTTCCAGAAGTTGGTCAGTATATTTCTTTTCCTTGAATCTTTTTTTCAAAAAGTTTACTTGATCAAGGAATTCTGTTTCTTCCGTACAATTTTTGCGGATTCGTTTGAATTGCCCATATGGGATATTTATTAACCATGGCTTTTGGTGAGCACTGTTGAAATGAATATAAGTGTTACTGTCAACTTTTTTGAAGTGGGTGGATGTGGTAAAATAACCATTTTGATGTGTAATGTTGAGATCTAAGAACACTATGGAGTTAGGACTGTACTCAGTTGTAAATTGAATATTCCATGTGTTATTATTGAGGAAGGTAATGAATTCTGGTATGATATTAGCAGGTCCTGACCATACGAAAAAGAGATCATCTATATATCTTTTATTCAAAGAGATATATTGTGTGTATTAGGGCTGTGAGTATATATATATTCTTCCTCAAAAGCCCCCATGAATATATTCGCGTAGGGGGGCGCTACGCGGGTGCCCATGGCGGTTCCCTTTGTCTGATGGTAGATGACTTCATTGTGATAAAAATAGTTGTTTTCTAAAATGAGTGTTAGCCCTTTTATAAGGAACATCCTTTTATCATATGAAAACTGTGTGTTGTTTTCTAAGATATTTCGGGCACAGTCTATACCTAATTGGTGTGAAATATTAGAATATAGAGCTGTTACGTCAGCTGTATTCAAAATATAATGGGGGTTTGGTTTTAAATCAGTGAGATATTGAATGAGATGTCCGGAATATTTTAAGGTGATTTTTAAGCGGTTGTGACATGTGGTTGGAGATGTAGATCCAGATAGTGAGATAATTGGCTGGTACCGGAATTTATACCAGAAATAATTGGACGTCCAGGTGGGTTGGTAAGGTTCTTATGGATTTTAGGCAGAAAATTTAAAAAAGGATAATTTGGTTCTGGAATGTAGATGAAGTTTTTTTTCTTTTTTTGGTTATAATGTTATTAGACATTGCTTCATTCAATAGTTTGAGCAGTGTTTCTTGGATCCCTGGAAATGGATCATTCACTGTGGTTTCATAGTATAGGATATCACTAAGGATATTTTCTGCCTCTTTTTGATAATTGATATAATCTAATATCACAGTACCTCCCCCTTTGTCTGCGGGTCGTACTACTATGTCATGATTGTTTTTAAGTTTTTTGAGAGCAATTAGTTTGTTCCTGCTCAAATTAGAGGTTTTATTAGCTGATGGAATAGACTGTAGCTCATCAGCCACAATATCTAGAAATGTTTTTAGATAGTGACCTTGCGATTGGATGGGATAGAATTTAGATTTTGTCTTGATATTTATCATTCCTTCCTCAGGGTCTAGATTAGTAGAAGAATCTATGGGGTTTGGATGCATAGCAAAATGCCTGGTTAATGTTAATTTGCGGACAAGATGGTGTAAGTCCAGAAAAAGATCAAAATGATTTATATTATTATTTGTTGGACAAAAAAATAGTCCCTTTGATAAAACATTTATATCGTGTTGATCCAATTTGTATTGGGATAAATTGAAGATGCCAAGTTTATGTAATTCAATATCAGAGTATGTAGGCTCTAATTGAGGGATAGGGATCTTTCTTTTTTTACGGCCGGCTCCCGCCCTGCACCCCCTGTAGTGCCTTTTCGCTTTAAAGATGTTTTTGCCTTGGGGGACAGAAGGGGATCTGTTTGAGTTAAGTCTAAAAAAAGAGGGACGTTCAATCCCTCTGTATTGATCTCTGTTGGAGTAGTGTTGATGTCAATCAATTGAATGGAGGTGTTAGAAACATCATGTACCGTGAATTGGGAAAAAGTAGGTGAGGAAAAAGATTCGTTTATATCGGCTTTGTAGCCGTTGTGTTCGGATTTGATTTTTTCAAATCTCTCCCGTACTTTTTGTGCCCTAGCTGTGATATCTAGAAGTGAAAATGAGGGGGGTTCTTCGTTTGTATTATTGCTTGGTGTTTCTTTAGTTGGTGAATTTTTGGTGATGAATTTAGTGAAGTTCTTTTCGAACTGTGACATCGTATTGTATGTTAAAATTGTCAGGGGTAAGCGTGTCAACGAGAAACTA
>JAODAL010062694.1:0-19613 GCA_025379985.1 Phyllomedusa bahiana | reverse complement strand
TTAAAAAGGCCTCTGCGTCGTCTTCAGGTGCATTTTTTTACCCCTCCCCTTGCGACTTTCAATCTGGCGATCATCTGCTTTTCCTCCTTTCTTGGGCTTTCTCCAGCCGGCCATTTTGACGGCCCAGGACTGATTGGTCTCCCGGGTTGGGCCTTCATGGCCTCCGGTTTTTTCCCACCCCTCCCAAAACAGTTTTAACCCCAGGACATGCAGCCTTTATTCCCCGTGACTTCCAGGACGCATAAGTATATGCCCAATTTACCATTGTGAAGCTTTTGAATTCCTTTCCCAAAGGGAAAATTAAAAAACAGGCTAAAAATAATGAGGCCATATATAAAAATTATAAAATTATATTTTAAAAATATAATATTTTATAAATAAAATATTTTTATATAAAAAATATTAATATATTTTAATTATATATATATATAAATTTTAAAAATATAGGCTAATCAGTAGAAAAAGGACCGCCTTAAGGGATGGATATTTTTGCATCAGTGGGTATAATGTCCCCCTTTATTTGGATGGATATAAGGCTACCCTGGAATATAGGTCCCCTTTAGTGGACAAATATATAAAAGGCTATCAGTGATATACCCCTTTATGGATAACAAAAAGGGGCTATCATAGTAAAGGGGCCCCCTTTTTGGATGAACATATAAAGGGCAATATAATAAAACACAAAAAAAAGTTGCAGCACTCATTTTGTCAGGTGAAGAAAGTGTAATTCAAGTGCAAAAAAAGGGAAAACTTTTTTAAAAACAATCAATATAATCATTAAAATTTTAAAAATCAAGTGACAAAAAATTGTGAAAAAATGGAAAGTCCCAAAAAAACAAAGTAAAAAGGCAATATGACAAAAAAGCAACTTCCCAAATAAGAAACTTGATAAATTTACAAAAACATAAAGAAGGGGGGGTCCAAAACGCTCACCTGAACCCCCATATTGTACGCTGTATAAAACGCGCACTATGACTACCAAATACTTATCCAAATGGCAATCACAAAACCACGGGGGAAAAATAGCACTACATCCCCGGGGGCCGTCCCAAAAACTCAACCGCGGCATGGCTAGGGAAAAGCCGTTGCCACGAAACATACACAAAACGTAAACTTTAAACCAGCAACAACAATAGCCCCCCGACACGGCATAAACCAAACCCAACAGCATGTCGGGAGAGCCCGTTG
The DNA here is from genome assembly GCA_025379985.1 of Phyllomedusa bahiana. NCBI lineage: Eukaryota > Metazoa > Chordata > Amphibia > Anura > Hylidae > Phyllomedusa > Phyllomedusa bahiana. The sequence continues at coordinate 18,425 of JAODAL010062694.1, read as the reverse complement.
CATCAAAACCCATGAAAACAAACATAAACTGCGCATGTCAAAGGCCCCGTCGCATCTTCAATGGAAACACACAAAACCTAACTTAATAGTGTGTATACACCTAGATGCCCAAAAGGTGAGAAAAACTACAACAATAACCTTATTGTCCTCCACATCAACCTAACAAATACATCTATAATGTGTAAAATACAATACATATAATCAATAGTGGTAATTATATCCCGTGATAATTAAGATATATTAATGTATACCCAACCTAAGTGACCAATAAAAATAAATCAGTGTCCAGTGACCACTAATAAAGCAAAAAAATCTCCAATTCATTAATAACTGACATATAATCATACACCAATGATACAATATAAATATATGATAAAACAAATATCCATTATAAAATCTTCACAGCCGCATACAGCTAGTACAAGAGGTGGGCGATACGGATCCCATCCGATGATGTTCAAAAACACCGTTGTTATCTAAAAAAAGAAAAGAAAGGAAAAAAATATACATGGAAATTATTAATAACTAACTTTCAGGGAAGTCAAAGACGAACACCATCAAGAAGACAAAATGAGTGAAAACAATCCTATATTTAATTAAAAAAATATTGGGTAAAATATTGAAATCCACATTCAGACCCTTTGGTTTTAGAGCCTTCGTGTGGAAAATCCATCTAATTCTCGTTTTTAAGAAGGGTGACCCTATCTCCCCCACATCTAGGTACCGGTATGTGATCTACCGCCATGCACTTCAAATCCCACTCCTTATGACCAGCCTCAGAAAAATGCTTCGAAACCGGTAAATCCAATCTATTTCTACGAATAGAAAATCTATGATTATTCAATCTTGTTTTGAGATCACAAGTGGTTTCCCCTACATAAATTAAATTACAGGGACACCAAAGTATATAATTAACCCATTCAGAAATACAGGAAAGATGAAACTTAATGGGAAAAATTTCTTTTGAAATAGGATGGATAAAACTGCTACCCTTTACCATAATTTTACAATTGACACATCCAAGACATGGAAATGAACCAAACTGTGGTTTACCCAAAAAAGATTGTTTGGGTTTTAAGAAGGAACCATGTTTTTAACCAACCTGTCTTTTTAATTTGGAGCCCTTCTATAGGACATCAAAGGTGCCACCTGAAAATCGCTTACACTGCTAAATCTGTGTTTCCAAATATGCCAATGTTTTTTAACAATAGAAACAACAAATGGACTCAAGCCACTAAACATGGATACAAACGCTAGTCTAGATACAGATGAACGTCGCCGACCCTTTTCCGAGCATCATATACGACATAATTAGAGACTTTCTGAACATGATTAGAGACAATCTCCTTGGGTACCCCGAGTCAAAAATTTTTTTGGAAAATCCTTCACCACAGATTCCCAAGATTCCTGCGTATCAACAATACGCCTAGCTCGTAATAATTGGCTGTATGGTAAGGATCTGCGCATGGTCCCTGGGTGGTTACTGCTAAAATGTAGCAATGTATTCCTATCGGTTTTTTTTGACATAAAATTGGGTGGGGAAAATCTATTATTGTCGATGAAAACCCTTTACATCCGGGAAGGGTTTAAATAACTGTCCGAAAAAATCAGGGTAAAATTGTATTTTCCCAAAAATTTGTTCAAAAAAACTTAAAAACCCAATAGTTCCAATTCATCCCAAAACCCCAAATTAAAAAGATGTATCTAGCCCCTCCACCACTTAGAACTTTCAAAAGTGGGAGATACATAGATGAACTCCCCTCAAGCCTGCCATGAAAATATTTGCTTGGGTTGGCGCAACGTTGGGCCCAGGGCTTTTCCCTTTTTAATTGTAAAAAAAAATTTTCAGCAAACTGAAAATAATTACAAGTTAACATACCCTAAAGTAGTTTTAAAGAAAAAATTTCCTTCCCCCCATTAGAAAAATTGGAACTCTGAATACTCTACAACAGGTTGATCCCTGTTGTGTTAAGGAAGATAAAGGAAATCCATCCAAAATGTGCAAAATAGCCCCCCCCCGGGTTCAATAGTTTCAATTTTTTGTAAAAAAATCAGTGGTATCTCCTATTATTTAAAGACTAATCAAAAAAATGCACAAAACTTTTAAAAAATGATACCTACTAGACAAGGAATCCCCCCGGGGAACAAATAGGGCCGGTGGATTTTTAAGATTGTTATTTTGGGTAAAAAATACAAACCGGGAAACCCGGGATGGATACACAAAAAAATTTCCCTTCAGATAAAAATCATGGGGCCCCATATCAAAGGCATCATCAAAAATACTCTTGAATTTTTCCGGCAAAAATCGAATTTGGGTAAATTTAAAAATTCCTTACGTCGGGGGAATCAGACACTTCGATTGGCTTCTTGTAAATATTGTGTCAAATCCATTATAACTGTGGCCCCACCCTTGTCAGCGGGTCTTATCAAAAAAAGGGTTTTTAGATAATTCATTAAGGGCCTCTATTTCAGCAGATGTTAAAATTTGGGGGTCAAGGGATTGCCCTTTTTTTTCCCAACTTTGGACTTATATCCTGTTTAACCAATTTCATGTAAGTCCCACGGGTGAGATGATTACCGGTACAAAAAATTTCTGTTTAGAAAACAATTCTTTCAATCTAAATTTCCCCCCCATCCTTATTAAAAAATAATGTCGTACAGGAAAAGGGTTTACTATACAGAAAAGTAATTAATTTTACGAAAAAAAAGTGCTAAGTCCATTTCAAAAATTGAACCAATCCCCTTATAATCTGGGCAGAAAAGTTAAACCTTTTGAAAACAAGTCTCTTGACAAACGAAAGTATAAATGAAAATATTTACCCATGGGGGTTTTTCTTCTTCCCACTTGGGAGATTGTGTCTTCACCAAAAGGCTGGTCGTTGAATTTTTTACCTTTTTTTGCGTCTATGGTTTTTTTGCCGCCCTTCTGGTTGGTCGATGCCCTTATCTCCCTAATGTTACCCCACAAAAAAACAACCCTCAAACATCAAATCCAACATTTCTTAGCAATAGAATCTTACTTTTTTTTAAAATCCACCAGACATGTAGGTTTCTCAGATGTCCAATTGTAAACATGGCCATTTTCGTAGTTGTTGATCTCGGGGCCACTTCCTCCTTTTCGTATCTTCTAATTCAAAATTAAAACTTAGAAAAAAATACAGTCTGTTTATCGCGAATTTATTATATTATCCTGGGGAAAACAATGATTTTAGCACAGTCTCGACCTCTTAAATTTTCCTTCACAGTTTTAAATACTTGAAAAAATTCCAAATTCAGAATTAGTATTCCAATGCACATCTTTGGAAATCTTTCATCCCGCTTCGAACCCCCAAACTTTGGGAAAAAGAAGGGGGGCGAAACATGATATCACCCCCTAGGGATGCGTTTAACTTTAAAGTTTCTCTAAAGGGTGAAAAAGAAATTCCAGGTGCAATCTTCTTAGATAAAATCATAATGTCTCGAGTTCAATATGTAGGGTTTATTCAAAAAGTGAATCCCCACTTATCACTCAAGATCGTTAAACCCTGGGCACCGAAAAAGCAGAAACGTGGATTTTGTAAGACATACCCCCCACTATCAATGGAAAATCATCCATCATCAAAAATAGAGTGCAGGCTAGATGCCATAGATATTAAGAAATCAGCCCCTTATCATCAAATTTCCACGGGGTGCCAGCAACAAAATGGATTCCCGGGGGGGAAGCCGACTTTAAATATAAAAACACGAAAAAAGTTGCAGCATCGGGTATCAGGGGAAGAAAGTTAAAACGGTATTATTGCCAAAATTTTCAAAGAACGACGTTTGACTCCTCACGAGCCATTTTCAAGTTCAACAAAAACAAAATTAAAGTGCATTTAAGAAAAAATTAATTAACAATCAAAAATCATTACAATAAAATAAGGGTGTACATACTAGTGAAAGAATTAAGGGGCCCATAAAAAGCAAAGTAATAAGAGGCAATAGGACAAAAGCAACATTGCCAATAAAAATACAGTGATAAAATTACATAAAAACATAAATGAAGGGGGGGGGACCAATTCGTCACCTGCAACAATATTGTAAAGGTGTATACTAAACGCGGCACTGAGACTACCAAATACATGACCCAAAGGAAATCACAAACCACGAGGAAAATGAAATAATACCCGGGGCGTGGCGCCCCAAAAAACTCACCGGCTGTGGGGAAAAGCCGTTGCCATCGCAACATACCAAAACGTAAACTTTAAAAACCACCAAGCAAAAAATATTCCCTCCGACAGGCGTCATCCAAAAATCCAACAGGATGTGGGGAGAGCCTTGTCATACAACCCATAAAAAAACATAAACTGCGAAGTCAAGGCCCCCTGCTTTTAATGGGGAAAAACACAAAACCTAACTTAATAGTGGGGTATACACCTAGATGCCCAAAGGGGAGGGAAAAAATACAACAAAACCTTATTGTCCCCACAAACCCCAAAAAAACTATAATGGTAAAATACAATACATATTCTAGTGGAATTATACCCGTGAAATTAAATATATTAATTATACCCAAAATAAGTGACCCCAAAAAAAATAAATCAGTGTCAGTGCCCCTAATAAACCAAAAAAACTCCAATTCATTTAAAAAACTGACATAAAATTAACACCCAAAATACAATATAAATATAGATAAAAAAAATATCCATTATAAAAACTTCACCCCGCAACTGTAGTACAAGAGGTGGGCGATACGGGATCCCATCCGATGATGTTCAAAAACACCGTTGTTATCTAAAAAAAGAAAAGAATGAAAAAAATATACATAAAAATTATTAATAACTAACTTTCAGGGAAGCCAAAGACAAACACCATCAAGAAGACAAAATGAGTGAAAACAATCCTATATTTAATAGATTTTCTATTCGTAGAAATAGATTGGATTTACCGGTTTCGAAGCATTTTTCTGAGGCTGGTCATAAGGCGTGGGATTTGAAGTGCATGGCGGTAGATCACATACCGGTACCTAGAGGTGGGGGAGATAGGGTCACCCTTCTTAAAAAACGAGAATAAAGATGGATTTTCCACACGAAGGCTCTAAAACCAAAGGGTCTGAATGTGGATTTCAATATTTTACCCAATATGTTTAATTAAATATAGGATTGTTTTCACTCATTTTGTCTTCTTGATGGTGTTTGTCTTTGGCTTCCCTGAAAGTTAGTTATTAATAATTTTTATGTATATTTTTTTCATTTTTTTCTTTTTTTAGATAACATGCCAAGCACGCGACGTTTCGGGGGAAGGCACACCCCCTTTCTCAAGCATGAGTTGGATACACAACAACAGCTATTTATAGCACAATAGCATTACACATAACTCATCAAAATGCTACATTATTATATATTGTGAACATTTAAATAGACAAAACATTATCCCTGAATACCCCTAAAATCAAACTACTAAACATATAAACTGACTAAAACCATGAAAATTCTACCTATCTTGATACTTAAATCTTTATTTTGGACCTATTGTCCTTTCTATCACGTATATTTATTACTGATTGACTAACTATTTTAACACTATCCAGGTAGAAAAAATCCTAAAGCATCTGGGCAGCACAGACATCACTTTTTACAAAAAGACATTCCAAAAGCATTCTTCATTAAGCCCCTTTGGTGCTAGAGAGTCCAACTTGTGGATCCAAAAGACCTCCTGTTGGTCACATTTAGATTTATATAATCTGATCTGAGATTTATGCTCATTAAGACTAATGCGCATATTTCTGGATGTTTGTCCCACGTAACACTTGCCACATGGGCACTTCAACAGATATATAACATTCCTAGTGGTACAAGTAAAGAAGCCTCGTACTGGTATGGGATCCCAAACAAAAAGGTTTGGGCAAGGGGGAAGATCCTCTTTTTACCCCATTCCCAATCCTGGCCCCAATCCCAAAAACAGGGGAAAAGGGGCCCTTCTTTTGTTTTTTAAAAAGAAATGTTCTTTTTTTGATTTTTTTTTAAATTTTAAATCAAGTGAACTATATGAAAAAACTATTGTTCTACCCTTCTGGTAGCCCAAACCCTTTGGGGAAAAAACCTTGAAAAGTTTAATCCATATTTAGAACCCAATTTTGTAAGACATGCCAGTTTAGAAAAATGGGTCTTCCAAAATTAGTTTTATTTCCCCTTTTTTTAAATTTCCTTTTGGGACAAAATATTTGGGGCCCACAGAAAAAAAAAGGGAGGAAAATATGCCTCTCAAATGAGGAAAAATCCAAATCCCCGGGAAGGCAGAAATCTGCGGGTTTTGGCCCGGGGGTTTTCCAAAGATAAACCCCCCATTCAGGGTTAAAAAAAAAAAATTTTCCGAAGCCTTAAAAAAAAAGGGTTAAATTTAAAATCCCCATTTTTTTCGACCCTCAGGGAAATTTATTTGAATTCAACCATTCCCCGTGGTTTAGAACCCTTTAAATTACCAATTTTACTGAAAAAGGGCCCTACATACAGAGATAAATGGTTCGCCTTGAGTAACAGATACTTTTCTTTTTTAAATGTATTAGGTTAAAACATATACATTTAAAAAGGGGAAATTGGGAAAATTGTTTGAAGAACTCAAAAAATCTGAAAAAGAATTATATGATGATATCCAACAATAAATTAAAAATAACCTGGCTAAAGTTAAAAAACCGATAAATGAGGGGTTAAAAGTAAAGGGAATTTTGGGAACCGGCCCAAAAGGGACATCCCCAAAAAAAGAGTTCCCCCTTGGGCAGGTGAAGAGGGATAACCCAAAACCCCGGGCATTATGTGAATAAAACCCCAATCAACAGAAAATCGTCTGAGAGGAAACCGGCTTTAAATAAACAGATGATTCTGCGTTAAAACAAAAAAAAAAAAAAATCAAGGTGGCAAACCCTTTTTTTGAAAAAATTACGGACCCAAAAAACAACCAGTGGGGGTTTCAACCGACGATCCCAAATTTTAAAAAAAGCCAAAACCCAAACCCCAACAAAAAGAAAAAGACCCTAAATGACCTTATTGTTAAAATTTCATCAAAAATTTTTAAACATTCCAATTTTAAAGTATTTAAAAAGGGTCTTAAACTTTGGGCCCAGCGGGCAAGCTTCTCTTTAAACCCTTTGAGACGGCCCTATTTTTAGGTTCTGTCGCAGGGTTTAAAATTGGGGAAAAAAACCCCTTTTTGGTAACCTGGGGTTAATAAAGGAAAATATCGGAAGCAAATTGCATATAAGAGCAGGTTTGACCCTTTGGGGCCCCTTTGGTGTGCAGCTTTAAAAACCCTTCCAAACCCTTTGGGTTTCGAAATTGAAGATTTTAAAAATGGAAAACCGTAGAAAAGCTTTAATTTTAATAACTTTACAAAAAGTGAGAAAAAGCCCTTTTTTGTTTACAAAAAGATGACGGGTTAGTTTTTTAAAAAAGGGCAGAAAAGGGGCCCGTGCTCCCCCCAAAATTTTTTTTGGGATAGGGCCAAATATATTAGCGAGGCAAAAAAAACAATTTGGATGCCCATAAATGTCTATGAGAAGGTAGATAGGGATCCCACTGCATCTATTAAAATTCAGATTGACCATATAATTTCGGAGGCAGAGGTACAAGGTCTTATTGATTCAAGAACGGCTAAAATGTTGAAAGTTGTCCCCCAAAGGGGTCCATTACTGTTTTGGGCCCAAAAAATAATAATCTTTTAGGATCCCCCCTGGGGAAAAGATTGTCCCCCGGGTTTGGGATCATTCTTCCACCCGGGGTTGCGTGTATTTTGATTTTTTTTAAACGGGAAGGGTTTCTTTAAATCGTTCCCAAAACGATCCCCTCAAAAAATATAAAATAAATTTTTTAACTGGGCTGAAAGTTTGTTGGGTCAGCCCTCCCCTTTGGGTGAAAACCTTGGAGTAAAAAAAGCCTGTACACTAACATTCCCTATGGGGGGGGGGTTCCCGGTTTACCCGAGGGAAGTTATGTGGGACCCCCCAGACTGTCAAAAAGGGCAGTTTGGGTTTCCCTCTTTGGAAACCCTACTTAATTTATTCCCCTCAAAAAAAATTATTTTAAATTGGAAAAGAGTTTTTTTGGGGCAACGAAGGGGGGCGAGGGATCGTTTGCACCCCCCCCGGGCCAATCTACATGGAAAAAAATTTAAATTTAAAACATGTCGTCCACAGTGACGGGAGCGGTTTTTTAAAAGCTCTGGTCGGGGTATTGGATGACGTTTTCCCATGTTATGGGGGGAAAAGGGGGGTTTGGGGGAAAATTTTTTGGGTTAAATTTAAATAAACCCCCCTTTCCCTCCCCTGTTTGGGAATTTTTTCATTGAAAAAAAATAGGGACCCCTGGGATTAATTCCTTGATGGGGAGGTTAAAAGGATAATTCCCCGATGATTAAAACATTTTTCCCAAAAAGGGGTCTGATCGGAAAAATTTACTTAAAAATAAAGTCCCATCCCCCAAGTGTTTAAAACTATTCCGAAGGGGCAATATTTTGCGCCTTAGGCGTATCTGCTCCTTGTTTGGGAAATTTTTAAAAGAATAAGGACAGACAAACCAAAAAATTTTTTTTAAAAGGGGAAACATAGGAGGCCTTTCAAAAAGGTTGGTGAGGGAAATAGGTCTGCTTTAAAAAGACATGGGGTATGGACAAAGAAAAATAGGAAGGACAAACCATGGACTCGGGTTTTCCCCCGGTCTATGATTGTTTTCCCAATTTATTGGGAAAGACCATTTGTTTTTAAAAAGGGGCATTCTTACAAAGTGAATCAAAAAATAGAAATCTTTTCCCGAGATTTTCCCAAAGGGTTTTAAAAATCTCCCCAAAGGGGAAGTTTAAATAGGTAATCATATATTTTCCTCTGTTTTGGATAAGAAAAAACCCCAAAAAACAAAAAAAAAAAATTTCTTTATACCCCAAAAGAACCCCCCTTTTCCCATTTTTGGCTTGCCAGAATTGAAAATTTGGGAAAATAAGGGATCTTCAATTGCCCCCCCAAAGGTTAAGGGAAATCCCTTTCCCCTACGGGCTTTTTTAAAATTGTCCCAATGGGAAAATTTTATATATTTTTGAAGTGCCCGTGGGGCCCAAATGTTACTTTGGGGCAAAACGCCCAGAATGAGGCGAAAATTAAAAAATTTAAATGAGCAAAAAAATCCCCAAAAACAAAATTTTTAAAAAATCAAAATTTGTGACCGAAAGGGGGGTAAGAAAGAGGGTGGGAAAACCCGTAAAATATAAAGAATCCCCCAATAGCTAGACTTTTTTAAATGAGAAGGGCCCACCGGGTACCCTTTTCGGGAGATGTTTTTTAGAGGGATCGAAGCAAATGACCCAAGAGCAGCTCACTTTTGCAGTTATGGCAGGGGGGAGGTTTTTTGGGAAATCCACAATTGGACCCCTCTAGCCCCAAAAAGGGGTTTAAATTTAAGAAGGGTTTTTGGGAAATGTTTTTTTTGAAAAAAGGGGATGTCTTTGCTCCCCGGGCTTTAGGGTTTTTTTCTACCAAAGTAGGTTAAAAAAAAAAAGTAAAATTCAGAAAAAATTAATGTGGAAAGAAAGGCCCAATAGGTCCAAAATAAAATTTAATTTTATAAGATGGGTTTTTTTTCATGGTTTTAGTCCTTTTTATATGTTTAGTGGGTTTGTTTTTAGGGGTTTTCCAGGGTTTAAATTTTGTTTTTTCAATTTAAATTTTTTCCAAAAATATAAAAAATTTGTAACATTTTTTGATGATTTTAATTTTTTAATGCTATTGTGCTATAAATAGCTGTTGTTGTGTATCCAACTCCCGCTTGAGAAAGGGGGCGTGCCTTACCCCGAAACGTCAAATGCTTGGCATTCTGGGTAACACAGACTACCGCTTGGCTGTTCAGCTGTCTTAGCGCACAGACCATGAGTTAATGGCGTTCGAACATTGTCTGTGAAACCAGCAACTGATCGTTGGACTACAGGTTTTTACTGTTTTTTTGAACATACTTACATCAAAAGTCTGATTGTTTATGGACTGTTTGCTGAATTGCATATATTAACGCATTAAAAAACACGAAGTTTAGAAGTTATTCGTCTGTAGCTATATGACACGCTACAGAAAGGGAGAGAGGACCCTGCCCGCGAGGGCTTACAATCTACAAGGAGGAGGAAAGAGACAGAAGGTGAGAGGCAGACATGTTTGTGGGGTAGTACTGTGGCAGCATGGTTATTGTAGGTTATAGGCAATCCTGAAGTAATGGGTTTTCAGGTTGATTTTGAAGCTGGTGAAGGTGGAGGAGAGTCTGAGTGTGGGGGAAGCACGGAAGAGGTCTTGGAGACGGTTGTGTAAGGAGCTGATAAGGGGAGAGCAGAGGAGAAGGTCCTGTGAGGAGCGGAGATTGCGTGAGGGGAGATATCTGGAGATTAGGGCAAAGATATATGGAGGGGAGAGGTTATGGAGAGCCTTGTAGGTCAGGGTTAGTAACTTGAAATGAATTCGCTGGGCAATGGGAAGCCAGTGAAGGGATTGGCAGAGGGGAGAGGCAGAGGAGTAGCGAGGAGAGAGGTGAATAAGACGGGCAGCAGAGTTGAGGATGGTTTGAAGGGGAGCAAGAGTGTTGGATGGAAGGCCACAAAGCAAGATGTTGCAGTGGTCTAGGCGGGAGATGACAAGGGCATGGACCAGCATTTTTGTAGTGTCGTAGTTGAGGAATGAGCGGATGCGAGAGATATTTTTCAGGTTGAGGCGGCGGGCAGAGGTGAGGGTTTGGATGTGTGGTTTGAAAGACAGAGCGGAGTCCAGGATTACCCCAAGGCAGCGGACTTGCGGAACAGGTGAGAGTGTACAGCCGTTGACTGAGATAGAGAGATCAGGGGGTAGTGTGGAGCGAGACGTTGGAAAGATGATGAGTTCAGTTTTCTCCACATTCAGTTTTAGGAGATGGGAGGAGAAGAAGGAGGATATGGTCGATAGAAGGTCTGGGATCCGGGAGAGAAGGGAGGTGACATCTGGGCCAGAGATGTAGAGTTGGGTATCGTCAGCATACAGGTGGTAGTGAAAGCCATGTGAAGCTATGAGCTGACCGAGGCCAAGAGTTTAAAGAGAGAAGAGTAGTGGGCCAAGGACTTACCCCTGGGGGATACTGACAGAGAGAGGCCATGGGGAGGAGGTAGAGCGAGAATGAGAGACGCTGAATGTCCGATCAGTGAGGTACAAGGAGATCCAGGAAAGGGCCAAGTCCGTGATGCCAAAGGAGGAGAGGATTTCTAGCAGGAGGGTATGGTTGACAGTTTCAAAGGCAGAAGACAGGTCTAGAAGGAGAAGGACAGAGTAATGGCGTGAGGCTTTAGCAGTTGCTAGGTCATTAGCGACTTTGGTTAGGGCAGCTTCGGTAGAGTGGTGGGGTCGGAAACCAGATTGTAGTGGGTCAAGAAGAGAGTTGGAGGAGAGGTGGGAGGACAGTTGAAGATGGACATGCTGCTCGAGTAGTTTGGAAGCCAAAGGGAGCAGTGAGATAGTTGGACGGAGAGGAGGGATCAAGGGTTGTTTTTTTAAGGATTGGAGTGATAGTAGCATGTTTAAAGGAGGAAGGGAAGATGAGATTGGTGAGGGCTGGGATGATAGAAGCACTGAGGTCTGGGATGAGGTGGGATGGCAGTGGGTCGAGATTACAGGTAGTGAGGTTGGATTTGGACAATAGAGAGGAAAGGTTGTCATAAGTGACAGTGGGGAAGTAAGTTAAGAGCCAAGAGCAGTTTTCAGGTATAGAGGAAGGTGGTGGGGAGTGTGGGCTGAAGCTTTCTCTGATGTGGTTGATCTTCTGAAGGAAGTGAATAACAAAGTCATCTGCTGAAAGGAGGGATGGGGAGGTGGTGCTGGTGGACGGAGAAGAGAGTTGAAGGTTTTCAATAGTTGTCTGGGGTTGTGAGACAAGGAGGATATGAGATTGGTGAAGTAATTTTGTTTGGCTGAGGTGAGTGCAGATTTAAATGTATGTAGTGATTGTTTGTATGAGTCAAAGTCATTGGTGGAGTGGGTTTTCTTCCAGAGACGTTCTGCAATTCTGGAAGCTCGCCTCAGCTGTTTAGTGGATTCTGTTTGCCAGGGTTGCGTTGATTTTGCTGGTTCTAATGTGTGTGAGAGGGGCGACCACGTCAAGAGTGGAAGTGATTGTGTGGCTGTAGAATGTAGGCTGTGTCTGGGTCATTAAATGAGGAGATGGTAGAAAGAGGTGTAAGAGCATCAGAGAGAGTGAGAGGATTGAGGTTTTGTAGGTTCCTGTAGGGGTGTACTGGATATGATACAGGAGGAGCAGGTGGGGTGGAGATGGTGGAGAAGGTAAGCAGGTTGTGGTCAGATATGGGTTGGGGGAAGTTCGAGAAGTCAGATAATGGGCAGAGGCAGGTGAAAATGAGGTCCAGTGTGTGACCGTCTTTGTGAGTGGACCCAGAGGTGCACTGTGAGAGGTTGAAGAAGGAGAAGAGTGAAAGGAGTTTGTTAGAAGCGGAATGGGGGGAGGGGTGGATTGGGATGTTGAAGTCTCCCATGATGATAGTGGGGATGTCAGTGGAAAGAAAGTGGAGAAGCCAGGAAGCAAAGTGGTCAAAAAAGGCAGTGGCAGGGCCTGGGGGACGGTAAACAACAGCTACTTGGAGGTTGGAGGGGGCATAGATGCAGACAGAGTACACCTCGAAAGAGGAGAGTGTGAGAGAAGGCAGAGGTGGAGCGGGGACAAAAGAACAGGTGTCAGACAGGAGGAGGCCGACAGCTTCGCCATGCTTGTTACCAGGGCGAGGGGTATGGGTAAGTTGGAGGCCACCAAAATGAAATGTATGTAAACCTTTGACTTTGCAGAAAATAATAAAAAATGCCTTAAAAAATTATTTCTCTCATTATTCTGGCATTTGGCAAATATAAATAGTTTTAGTAATCCTAATTGACCTAAAACGTGTAAGGTTTATTCTGATTTCATGTCAGTTAGAAAAACATGCATATGTTTCTTTTTATATAGTGTATGTAAACTTCTGCTTTCAATTGTATGTGTGTGTGTGTGTGTGTGTGTGTATGTGTGTGTGTGTGTAAGTGTATATACATGATCACATATTTATAATAATATAAGATTTATTTTACCCTTTCATGGCAGCTGGTCATAATAATATAATTAGAGATGGGCGAATTTCTCAAAAATTCGATTCAGTCACTTCGCCGAATTTTCTGACAAAATTCGCTTCGGTCCGAATTACTTTGGCACGAATTGCTTTAAAAAACAGCTATTTCCAGGCTGCACAGAGCCTGCAGGGTGCTGCAGAATGTTGTGCCATGCTTAAATATGCAGAGGGAGCTTGGTTTGGTCTTCATACAATGTTGTGTTTTAGTATGACACGCACATGACTGCCGCCCGCTCTTAGAATCGCTTCACTATAAAATTCCCTGGGCACTTAAGAGGGCAAAACGACCAAAAAACTCAAGCGGGAATGTAGCCTGATAAAGTCATGCCAGCGAAAGCTGGAAAAAAACAAACTGAGAGCTCTGGTGTCAACTTTTGTGACAGAGTGTGGAGGTGACGGTGGCAGCCACAGCAGCATGAGGTCAGGCAGTGGCACAATGACATTCTGGAGGTGGCAAAACAGGAGGAGGCCACAGAGTGGCACAATGACTGAGAGTGGAGGTCACGGTGGCAGCAGCATGAGGTCAGAGAGTGGCACAGTGACACAGTGTGGATGTCACGGCACCAGCAACAGCAGCAGCAGCATGAGGTCATAGAGTGGCATAATGACAGAGTGTTGAGGTGGGTGGCAATACCAGTCCCTGGTAAAGATGGTGGTAGGCAGATGGGGGAACTGTCAGCAGATGTGTGGCATCAGGCGGGTGGCGGCATCAGAACAGTGGCTAAGGCAGGTAGTTTGAAACCCAGACTGACGCCTAAGGCATTGGTGTGTGGAAATCCTGGCCGATCCACGCCTGATTCATCTTGACAAAGGTCAGTCGTTCCACATTTCCCGTGGACAAGAGGGTTCTCCTTGGGGTAACGATGGCCCCCGCCGCACTGAAGATCCGCTCTGATGCCACACTACTGGCCGGGCAGGACAGCTTCTCCACTGCAAACTCGGCAATTTTCGGCCACACACATCCAGTTTGGCTGCCCAGTAGTCCAGCGGATCTTCTAACTGGGGGGGCAGAGGCTGTCCAAATAGGCCACCCGTTTTGGTTCAGGGAATGTCCAGGTCCTCTTCTGCTGCTACTGGCAACACCCTCCTCACTAGGCGGGGAAGGAAGTCTCATCAGTGACTCCATACTTGTTGTGTGATGGAGCGGTATGCCCTACCACCCCCCCTTCCCCAGCAGCCACGGAAGTATACGGGCGCTGAGGAACTCCCCGGTCAACCTGTAAGGGGGACGATGCCGCCATAGGCAGGGGGCCAACTGACTATCGAGGATTTCCCTATAGTATTTAAGTTTGTCCCCCCTTCAATGCGGGGAAAAAGGCCCCCTTTTTGGGACGGATTTTTGAGGGCCCAAATTTGGGGTGGAGACCGAAATCATCCCTTTGCCGGATGTGATTTTCGGCGTCATCCCCAGCAAATCACTGCTGGGGCCATCTGCACAAGTGCTCCGAGGGGCCCCTCCTCCTCCCCATTGTATACTGCCCGGTGCTTGGGGGTCTTTCTGCCTCGTCTTTCCTCATTCCCTTACCTCCTCCAGCTGTCCTCTCCTCCTCTCTTTCCCTGGGTAGAAAATCCCTCATTTCACCAAAATGCTTCTGCCCAATGTCTCCTCCCTCCTCCTCCTCCTCCATTTCCCCCCGCGGACTCATGTGGCCGCGGATGTAGTCGCCACATCTCCAGTCCCCTGCCCAGACAGATTTTTCAGCATTGTTCCAGGAAAAATGAAGCAGGGGAAAAGCGTTATTCACGGTCAGCTCTGAAACCGGAAAAGGGGGGTGCAACTGTTGTCTCTTTGCAATCCCCCTCGCTGAACAACTGCGGGCGATGAGTAGCGAGAAGCAGGAGCATCTGGACTGGGAGAGTTATCAAAGAGAAACAGCTCCCTCCTGCAGAGGGGGGGAGCCTTAAAGGCTGCAATGGAAATGTGTCCCCTGGCCGCTGCTCCCGGGGGGCAGGAGGGGACCCCACATCTGAGCCACGTTTTCCCAAAGGCCACCGGGGTGCGCTGCATGTGTTGAGCGGGGCCGTGGTGCCAATGTTAGCTCCCTGGCCCCTTTAAACTTTTCCCCAAAAGATTCTACATATACCCATTTTGGCTCCTCCGGTGTCTTACAAAGAACTCCAACCGCTGGTAGCTGTTTTTACCACCAACGCCCCGCACTGGGACTACTCGCCGTGCCTCGCTGAGCCCCTGTCCCCTACTTTTTGGACCTGCGAAGGGGGTTTTTCTCCCCCGGGGCCCCGCTTGGTCCGACCTCGCACTGCTGCTACCTGCGACTCAGGCCAAAAACCCACTTGCTGGCTCCCACCGCTGCTACGCGCAAGCTGGCCCTTTCCCTGACGATGATGAAGCCCTTGCTTCACCGGTCCCAATTGGGTCGGTACATTTTCCTATTTTGTTTCATGTCACTGCTGGCCTCATCCCCGGTCGGGGTCTGCCGACGCTGACCCCTCACAACTGCCCCCATCCCACTCTCCACATCATCTTTGCCCCCTCTGCAAGAAGCGGGGATATTGGCCCCATTTCTTCGTGCCAAGTACGCTGATCCCTCCTCAAATTGTTCACCCTTTTTATATAGGGGCGCTGGCCCAGCCCACATAGTGACTCTGGTGGGGAACCCGGAGGGGGACAAGGGGGGCTGAGGAAGGTGTGGGCCCTGACCCGCCCCCCGGGCCCAGCCAACTTAGGGTTTTTTTGGTCTAACGTTCCCCCCCACCTGGCTGGGGTTGTCAATGAAATTGGGGGGAAGTGGGGACAGTAAACCAATCAAAAACCCCTTTGGGGGCTGTGAAACCACAGGGCCGAAGTGACCGGCATTTGGCCTCACGGGACCCCTGCGCGAGTCCCCTTGCGTGCTGCGACCTGGGCCTTTTCCCAGGAATTTTGTGCCACTCCCACCGCAGGTGCAGAGCCTCACTCTCTGTCTGACATAGTTTGTTTCTAAAATGACAGACATGTTTGATGAAGATTTTTGTATATGATAAATAACCCGTATTTGACTCCAAATGAACCCCCTAAAAAGCTTGGGTAACCCTTGGGTATAAATTGGCTCCACAAATGGCCCGGGGAAAAAATTTACTTGTAGTGCCGTTTTAAAAATCTGTGTATTTTACTAATGTAAAGGGTTAAAAATAACCTTTTTTTAAGAATTTTGCTACAGAATTTCTTCGTGGGGGTGAAAAGAAATTTTTTTATGAGTGCAACCAGAAAAATACTTAGTTAACCCCTTTGGGTGTAAAATTTCGCCAAAGAATTGAGCCACCACAAGAATAGCTTTTTAGCGTGTTACAAAGCCGTGTTTTTTTTGCTAACAACAAGAATAAAATTGTAATTAAACTTTGCTTGTGAATTAGGCTACAGGGGAAAAGTATAATTTTGCGGGGAAAAAGACGGTTTCTTGGGGTCACCACAGCTGAATAACAACGCTTTTAAATTTCCCTGGATGTAAATTGCGCCAAAAAATTGGCCACCCAAAATAGTGCTTTGGCGTGTTACAAGCCCTGTTTTTTACGCTACCAAAAGAGAAAAATTTTAATTTAAACCCTTTTCTTGTGAAATTTGGCTACGGAAAAAAAGTATTATTTTGGGGGTGAAAATGAGGTTTCTTGGAGCACCACAGCTGAAAAAAACACTTAATTAAAACCCGGATGTAAATTGCGCCAAAAATTGAGCCACCCAAACACAGCTTTGTACGTGTTTCAATGGTGTTTTTTACGCTATACAACAAGGTTTAAAAATTTTAATTAACCTTTGCTTGGAATTAGGCTACAGGGAAAAAAGTATATATTTTTGGCGGTGAAAAAAAAACGGCTTCTTGGGGTCACCACGCTGAAAAAACAACGCTTAAAACCCCCGGGGTAAATTGCCCCAAAGAATTGAGCCCCACAAAATACTAGCTTTGTAGCGTGTTACAATGCCGTGTTTTTTTTCGTAACAAAAAAGAGATAAAATTTTAAATTAAAACCCTTTGCTGTGAATTAGGTACAGGAAAAATGTAATATTTTTGGGGGGAAAAAGACGGTTTCTTGGGTCAGCACAGCTGAAAAAAAAACGCTTAAATTTAAACCCCCATGAAAATTTCGCCCAAAAAAATTGAGCAGCCAAAAATGAAGGGGATTTGTATTGTAAAAAACGTTTCTTTTAATGAATACAACAGAGCGGGCTAAAACCCCCCTTGGATATTCAATGTGCTGTGAGCAGATCTTTAAAATGTATATACGTGCGGGGCGAACGGATTTCAGATAAATACCCAAAAAATCAGAAAAGACTTAAGAGAAGATTTCTCGAGACAATGAACCCCCCACAAAAATCGCTGTAAAAAAATCAGTTCTTCATAAGGCTATCAGCCGCAGCAGCACTTCCCCTATCAGTAAAGTGAAGGATGGAGCTCCCACCCGGGGCCCCCGGACTTTTATAGTGGGGTGACGCCAGAATCCCCCCGGTTCTGATTGGCTTCACTCTGACATGTTAGCGGGCTATGCCCCTTCCCCCCAGATTCTTTGCCCCCTGTAACGCAAGTTCCGGAGCCCTTTTATCAAATGAAAAGCACACTTTTTGTTCACCCGAAAGTACCCCCAAATTAAAATTGTTCAGAACCCAAGTTTCCCGAAATTCAAACGAAATTCCACTTCGTTAGAATCAATTCGCCATCTCTAAATTAATCTTTAGTTTTTTTCCCCCCCGCCTTCCCCAAAAGGCCATAACTTTTTTATTTTTCCAAGAATATAGGGCTTTTTTTTTGATGACAAGATGTATTTTTAAAACCCCTTTCCCGTATATTTTTTTTTGTCACGCTTTTTTTCCTTCCTCACCTTTCCCGAGCCATAACTTTTTTTTGTTTCCCCCAGACATAGAGAAATTGGGGGTTTTTTTTTGCCAGATGTACTTTCTAAGGTGTCATTCATTGTACCATAGAATAAACCGGAAACTTCCCAAAAAAAAATTTTAAGTGGGGCAAAATCGAAAAAAGTACTTTCAAACCCGTTTGCGGGGTTTTGTTTTTACGGCGTTCTCTTTCGGTACAAAAAAAAAAAAATTTTTCTGTACTACAGGTTGCATGAATGGGGGAAATACCAAAAATGACATTTTTCTTTTTGTTTTACTACTGTAAAAAATTCCAACATTTTTATTTTGAAATTTGCAAGGCGGTACCTTATTGTGACCAAAACATCTTGTGGGAACCCTACGATTTAAGTGAGGTTAAATTTTTTTTGTGAAATTTTTAAGGGGTTTCGAAAAAAAAAAACTTCTCAGTATCAGCAATGGGAAAATTATGCATAATTTAATCACAACTTTTTAGATGCGGCGATACCAAATA
>JAODAL010062693.1:0-19614 GCA_025379985.1 Phyllomedusa bahiana | reverse complement strand
GGCCTGTTTTTTGCCCCGCATGAGCAGGTTAAAAATTTCAGTGCATTCTATTGCTATTTAAGGGTGAAAAACAAGAGGTTGTCCAGCTTCCAATTAAGACATTATTGTGTACAGGAGACACGTAAAACATAGAGCAGTAAAAGCGAGCTAACTCGTTTAGTCATAGTCATTCATGCTATTATAATGCGCATGAAATTTGACGTTTAAGTGCCAAATTTCATACATGCCACTCCTGCCGGCTGGGGAGAACCACATATACACGGTGGGCACTGTCCAGACAGCTAACATTCCGAAAAACAAGAATTGATCGGTGCATCCGAAACCATTTTAAAGAAAAATGGCGTAAGTGCTTGCTGATGTTTCTGCAAACATGCAAGTGCTGATTCGTGTTTGTGTTTGCATTGCTTGTGGCCACGTCGGCGTGCACCCATGGCATTCTCCGCCCCCAAAACATCAAAATCGACTACAAAATACCCTGTTTCCCCGAAAATAAGACCTAGTGCATTTTGAGGTTTGTGATGAAATCACTACAGTATATTAATACATGTTGATGTTTTGTTCAACAATAAATGTGAATTATTGTTCTTTAGAAAAAAAAAAACTTTCCCTAAAAAAAGGGTCTTAGCTCCTCTTTAGGAGCAAAAATTAATATAAGACACTGTCTTACTTTCGGGGAAGCAGGGTACATCCAGTTAATTTCCGTTGATTCCTATGTAAAAACCTCACTTATTTTGACGCGGTTTTCAGCAGAACGTATCACATTATAGTCTTAGACACACAAATATGCAGCCGTGTCGCACATGACAGGCTCAGATACATCAGTAGTTCCTCATTGTCCGATTTCCACTTCCAGCTGCGTCACAAGCTATTGCACAAAAAGCAGTTCAGGAACCATCTCTGTCTTGGTGCTTTGCAGTAATCGGTGCAATAGCTTTTGTAATCGGTGTCCTTATGAGTTTTCCACCAAGATCAGATTTCATCGTTTACTTTGCTGCTCAGAAAAAAAAAAGTTTCTACATTTTTTTTTTTTCTTTGTAAGGTGAGGAAGTTGAAGGATCCGTCACATGACAATCTGTTTCCTGTTTTACCAGGTCTGAACACAATGCATCGAATTTGAAAGCAACTTAAAAAAAAAACAAGTACAGTTTACATGGATTTTATCCTCCCTTTTAATGGGATCCGCACTATCGACTATACGGCAAGCTGTTGCTTTAACAATGTGATCTATTAATCCCGCCTCAATCAATATGTTATGGGAATTCCAGGCTATTAGGCTGTAAAGGAGCCTGGAGGATTCCACTTTCGGTAAATAACACATTTCCCTGCCCACATATAATTTCTGGCAATTACGCCTTCCTGCAGATTTTCTTTAACGCCGGAAACCTCCCCTACTGAACTGACCTGGAGGTAGGGTCCTAAAGCCCTTCATTCAAAAAATCAGTGCACCTTTTGCAAAACAAGAGAGTCATTTATTTGACCCCATTAATATCCAGAGTACCAAACATGTGCAGCACGGGCAGCAGCTAGATGGGCTGGAGGTGACTCAATAAGGTCCTGGTAGTTTGTCACAGTTCAATGAAGCATCAGAGAAGACAACTTTTTGAATACAAGTTGGGGTCCAATTCCAATACTGCTGTGAAAATTGAATTCCCAATATTGAAAAATTATTTGAAAAAGCAGCTAAACGGGTTTAAGCAGGACGGCTTTTCCCCATAAAAAAAATGCAGTCCCTGCCCCTGCGCATGTGGCAAATTGAAATAAAAAGGGAAAATTTAGGACAGGTACACGGGCACCCGGAAGTTTTTAATAAAAAAATTTTTTTTTTTTTTTTTTTTTTCTTGGGTTTTTTGTTTCATTTGTTTTAAAGGGTTATGATTATTAATGTTTAAAAAACCCTGTGTTTTTTTTCCCCCGGTACGTGGTAGAAATAGGGTAAAATGCTGTTTATGACGCATGCCCCGTTATTTTGCCAGTACTTCAAATTTAAAAAACTCAATGGCACAAAAACTAAGAAAAAACCTAAGTATATAGGAATTTTGGGAAAATGCATTCTGTAAAAAAATATAAAAAACCGGGGATCTTAGTTTACAGTATTTGATCAAAGATTGTATTAAGCTACCTCCCAAAAGTAAAGGGGGGATCCCGACAGGTGAGTCCTCATAAATATATTACCTCACTAGGCGTAAATCCAGACTGCAGTTCAGGGTATGGTAGGAATGCAATTGAATATCTGCACTGGTTTAAAAAGAGGGAGCTGTGTGCGAAGCCCAAAAAGATCGCCCAAATTTAAAAAGAATACAAAAAATAGTTGGCTCTGCAATATAAAATATATTGTGAAAAAAAACAAGAAAAGGTGCACCCCCTGAAAAGGAATATATAATCTAATACAAAATCAGTGGCACAAATAAAGATAAGTAAACCTCAAGTATATGGAATATTGGAAATGCATTATGCTAGGAAAATATGAAAAAAAACCCGGGACTCTTGTTTTTCGATTTGATCAAAAAATTTATTAAACTCACTCCAAAAATTCCTATATAGTTGAGGTTTTACTAGTCTTTAGTTGCCACTGATGTTTGTATTTGATGTATTATTGCCTTTTCAGTGTGACTATGCTTGTGTTTTTCAAATATTTTTATTTGTGCGAGCCAAGTATGTTTTGTATTTATTTGAATTGGCGATCTCTTTGGCTTGCTGCACACAGCGCCTTTTTTAAACCAGTGCAGGTAATTCAATTGCTAGTTCCTACCTACCCTGAAGCTGCGTCTGGATTTAGCCTAGTGGGGGTAATATATTTAGTGTAGGGACTCATGCTTGGGATCCCCTTGCGTTTTGGGGAGGTGAGTTAAAACAAACTTTGATCAAATACTGTAAACTAAAAGCCCGGTTTTTCATATTTTCCTTCGAATGCATTTCCAATATTCCATATGCTTGAGGTTTTACTTTGTCTTTAGTGTGCCCCTGATGTTTGTATTAGAGTATATATTGCCCTTTTTAGTGTGCACCTATGCTTGTGTTTTTCACAATATATTTTATATGTGCAGAGCCAACGTATGTTTTGTAGTTTGCCAGTACTGGCTCGTATTCATGAGTGTAGTATGCGTGGCTTTTTACGAGGATTGGTTTTTGTTTTGGGGTTAGTCATTTCGGCAAAAAAAGCTTCTCCGGTTGCGCACCGTGAGTAAACTGACAGGTGGTGTAAAGATTTTTGATTCCACTTCAGTTGTATTGTATAAAAAAGTGGTGTGATTCATTTGATCTTTGCTAGTCTAAGGGGGGATGTGCCCGAAACGCGCGTGTTTTTACAGGGTGTCCAGTCACTCTTCTTCTATGCCCCATTTTGGACTTTTAAATTATGAATGCTGAATAAAGAGTAATTTTTTATTGAAAACTTCCGGTGCCAGGTCGTTCCTATATTGTTTTCTTGTGAAAATTGAAACCCTTTCCTGCCCATGCAACTTTGTTACAAGGAGCAGTTGCCCATCTGCTCCCCCGGGGCCCCCCTATGCGGAGGGTTAGCAAGGGTGAGTGACATTGTCTGCTTAAGGGCATCATACACGTAGAGTTAGCAGAGGTGCGAAAAAATCCGTTTTTCTCTGGGGTCCCTACACAGTAGGGTTAGAGAGGTGAGCGATATACGTTGCTCCAGGGCCCCCTACACAATAGGGTGAGCAAGGGGTGCAGTGACTCCCCTCTGCTTAAGGGCACCCTACACAATAGGGTTAGCAGAGGTGCAATGACATCCCCCCTGCTCGGGGCCCCATAAAGTAGGATTAGCAGAGGTGCAAAAGACTCCCCTTGCTCCGGCGCCCCATAACGTAGATTAGAGAGGTGCAGAGACATTTGTCTGTCCGGGGCCCCATACACATAGGGTTGCGAGGGGAGAGACTTTTTTCTGCTCCCGGGGCCCCATCACAGTTGGGTTAGCAGAGGTGCAATGACATCGTCTTCTCGGGGCCCCATACACAGTTTTGGTTAGCAGCGTGCAGGACATCCGTCGCTCCGGGGCCCATAACAGTAGGGTTTGAGAGGTGCAGTGACATCCTCTGCTCGGGGGCCATACACAGTAGGTTTGCACAGGTGCAGTGACTCCGTCGCTCCCGGACCCCTACCCCGTTGGGTTAGCGGGTCAGTGACATCGTCTGCTCCGGGGCCCCATACATGTGGGTTTGCAGGGTGCAGTACATCCGTTGCTCCGGAGCCCCTTAACAGTAGGGTTAGCAGAGGTGCATGACATCTGTCGTCCGGGGCCCCTTTTAAATGTAGGGTTAGCAGGGTGCAGTGAATCCGTCTGCCCCCGGGGGCCCCCACTGTAGCATTCAGCACTTTAGACAGTTGGTCCTTCTGGTTATTTTTTGGGTGAGACTCTGCTGTAACGTGTCACATCTTGGTTTAAAAAAACCGGTTCAATTAATGGCAAGGGGGTGCTCTGTAGTTTAGTGGTGCTTATTCAAGTGTGCCCTTTTTTTTTTTCTCACTTCATTTTCACCCAGCAGCCACCAAACTTCACAAAATGTGCAGTATTGAAAAAAATACCCACTTGGCCCCAAAACCCAATAATCACCCGGTCTTTGGGACCCCGATCGCCCCTTTCACTTAAAAAAGCAGTGAGGGGAGTATGTTTTGGCGAAAGTGATACATATCTTGGGCGGGGTTCCCCAACTACGTTATTCCCTAGTTGCAGGGCCCATCATAGCATTGGTAAATAAGTATCCCAACGGATTTGAACGTCCCGGGCACCCTCATAGAGGTAAATAAAGCAATCATCCCAACCCTTTTGCCCCCGTAAGAAAAACTTTTTTATACAGAAATTGAGCAAATGTAGTCTCCCATAAAATTTACAATTGCTTTTGTCCCCTCATTTGGGTTGCTGTGGCTAAATAGGGTTCCCCTTATTTCCAAAATAACACCTGCAACTTACAATCCCTGTAGTGTGAACGGCCACCCCTTATTTTAAAAAGGTTAAGCCAGCTCCCCACACGGGAAATTTTTCTCATGAGTACGTGTTTGCCGACAATGAAAGTAGGAAGTGGCCGTAATAAGGTAATTCAATGTGAAAGGGTTTACATAAAAAGTAGCGGGCTGATATCCCACATGGGGATGTGTATGTATACCCTGATTGCTGGAAAGAGTGGG
Source organism: Phyllomedusa bahiana (assembly GCA_025379985.1). Taxonomy (NCBI): domain Eukaryota; kingdom Metazoa; phylum Chordata; class Amphibia; order Anura; family Hylidae; genus Phyllomedusa; species Phyllomedusa bahiana. Next base: position 14,478 of record JAODAL010062693.1, on the reverse strand, counting down.
CCCCTTATGTCGTGTAAAGGCTGGGATGTTGCCTGTGGATTTCAAGAAACCTCCCCAAAGTGAAAAAAAAACCCGGGGCCCTGACTTTTAAATTAGTGCAAAAATTAAAGGGTTGAATGCACACAGGTTTGTTTTGGGAAAATTTTTTTCACAAAAAAATCGGCATAAAAAAATTTTGCTTTGCAAAAATCCAAAAGAAAAAAATTTGCAGTAAATCGTAATCGAAATAGACATCCTGCAAATTTTAAAAAATTTCTGTGAGTCAGGTAAATTTCGGGGCAGAAATTTTCCATTGGGGGGGGCTAAGATTCAAAAAATTTTCCCCCCCTTTTGGCACTGTAATTTTTTGGGGTTGTTCCATTTTGAAAAACTGCATGGAAAATTGCGTTTACCCTAAATCTGCAGCATGGAAATTTTTATGTCATGATACATAAAAAGATTTTTGCGATACCCCAAATTTGACATAAATGGGGAAATTTAAAAAATCAGCAAATTTTGCTTAAAAACAGCAGTTTTTTAGAAAACTTTTATTTTTTTTATTTTTTTTTTGTATTTAAGCCCCCTTTCCCACACCTATAAATTTAACAGGCTAAACCCCCCCCCAAACCCAAACCTCAAATAAAAAGGCTTAAAAAAAACTGCACTTTTTTTGGAGCTTCTTACTTTTTTTTTTTGCACGCTTTGTGCTTTTCCCATCACAAAACCCTTATGATCCAGCGCCAGGACGACGGGTAGGCAGGGGGTAGGCGATCGCCTAGGGGCCTACCTCTGCCTGTCTTTTAAGGGGCGGAGGGGGGGGGCCCAGAACCTCCCCGGGGTCCAGGCCGCCCGCCATGGGCCCCGGAGCGCTGGTGGTCTCTTTACGTATGTGCTTTTGGGGTGAGGAAGCGGGTTTATGAAGTAAAGGGAAACGCGCCGTGGGCCTTTCCTCAGACCACAACCCCTTTATATGATGTGCGCCCGGGGAAACTTTCCGGGAAAGGGGCGTTCCCCGGCCCCTGGAGGATGGCCCCGAAGGAGGGCGGCGGGCCCGGGGGGGCAGTTAAGGTTAAATATTTTTAATGTTGTTATTTTTTAAAGGGGTTTGTGCCCCTTTTAAAACTATTATGCCTGCCTCTGGACCCCCATATCTATATATGCCCGCCTCTGGCCCCCCTTTATACAGCCTCTGAAAACCCCCATATCTATATATGCCTGCCTTTTGGTTTCCCCATTACCTGCCTCTTTGGCCCCCCAAAATCTATTTATGCCTGCCTCTGGCCCCCTATATCTATATATGCCTGCCCCTGGCACCCTATATGCCTGCCTCTGGCCCCCCCAAATTTTATATGCCCTGCCTCTGGCCCCCCCATTATAACCCGCCTTGGCCCCTATTTCTATATATACCTTTCCTCTGGCCCCCCTTTTCTTTAAAATGCCCCGCCTCTGGCCCCCATATTTGCCCGGGCCCCTGGCCCCCCTATCAATATATGCCTGCCTTGGCCCCCTGTATAAATTTCCTTGGCCCCCCAAATCTATATATGCCCGTCTCTGGCCCCCCATTTACCCCGTTTGTTTCCCCCTATATCTTTTATGCCCGCCCCGTTTCCCTATATACCTGCCTTTGTGCCCCCCCATATCTATTAAAACCTGCCTCTGGCCCCCTTTTTTTATATATCCTGCCTCTGGCCCCCCATATTTCCCGCCCTTTGTGTCCCCTATATTATAAAATGCCTGCCTCTGGGGCCCCCATTTTACCCGCCTTTTTTTTTCCCCCTATATCTATATATGCCGCCTTTGTTTCCCCTTTTTACTGCCTTTGTGCCCCGTATATTTTATATATACCTGCCTTGGGCCCCCCTTTTCTTTTATATGCCTGGGCCCCTGGCCCCTATTTTCCTGCCTTTTTGTCCCCCATATCTATATATGCCGCCCTTGCCCCTGTTTTACCTGCCCCTTTTTGCCCCCTTTTATCTTTTTTGCTGCCTGTGTGCCCCTGTTTCTTTTATGCCTGCTGTGTGCCCCCATTTTTATAAAAACGCCGCGAGTAATGACTGTCAATGGGGCTGGTGGGCTGCCGCGCAAAAAAACCCCCCCCCCCCCACCCCCCCCCCCCCCCCCCTATCAAACGCAAAATCCCAAACACCCGCCGGGAATTGTTTTAAAGGCCATGTTCACACGACTTAAAATGGGCCGTATTTGGTCCGTAATCGCGCCGAAGGCGCAAATTTCGGGCTGAAAAAGGCCCTTTTTTTTTGGTAATTTTACAGTTTCATAGAGAATATGGATTTTTGGTTTTCCTCTTCCCGCCGGGAAACCCCGGGCGGGGGGGGATAAATTTAATGTGAATTTACTAGCCGCAAATTTTTGCGCCGCTTTTGCAAAATTTAAGGGCTATGGGCCGCCGAAGTGCCGGCCCCCGCTCAGTCCCCCGCTCCCCCCGCCCCCTTCACACGGCGTTTAAATTTAGGGCGTTTAAATTTCGCCCCGCAAATTTTTAAACCCTGGGAACCTAGCCTAACATGCCACACACAAAAAAACAACTTCTGTTGTGTGTTTTATATTTGCCTATTGACTTACATTTGTCCTCTGCAGTTTTGCAAAAAAAAAAAGTTAAAAAAAACTTAAAAAAAAATTCATGCAAAAAAAAAGCTTTAAATATTTGAAAACCCAAAAACCCCAAAGTGCCAAAATTTTTCAGCAATTCACGAATTTTTGTGGATTTACCCGCAGAAATGCTGCAGATTTTCCCAAAATGGAAAAAATTTGCAAAATTTTCCAAATCTTAAAGGCCCGTGTTCACCCCCCGGGTTATTCAAGCCGTAAAATTTCGGGAGGATTTGCCCGCTGTTACGGCCCTTTAATAAGGGGAGGGGGGGGGGGGGCTGGGGGGCTTGCCCGGCCCATAGACATTGCATTATTACGGCGCGTACGCGCCGTAAATAATGTGAAAGTCACTTTCTCCCCCCCCGGCGGATTGCCAAAACGGGGGGGAGCGGGCGGAATCCACAAATTCTCTATGAGGGGCAGTTTTTTGGGTTTCCGTAGTTACTGGGACAGATTGGAGCCGTCTGCAGCGAAATACGGGGCGCAGTACGGCTCCAATCAGTCCCAAAATAAGACGTGTGAACGAGGCCTTAAGCTACATCTACAGGGCTCTGGTTTACAGTCAGATTTTAGGTGGATTAAGTATTTAGAATCCGCAAAAAATCTGACTGTAAATCATCCCCATAGATCTCAATAGAAAATCTGAGCTGGAGTCTGAGTCAGATTTTCTGAGGTTGGATTTCAAATCCGATATCTGATCAAAAAACTTAGAACATGTTCTTTAATCCATCAGAAACCGGCGGATTTAAGTGCTGTTCAATGTGGGGCCGGGCTGAAAACTGACTGAAAACTTCCTCCGTAGAAAAGCTGTCCTACAGGATGTAGGACAGACTCTGCGTTACCTCCTGGTTAGGCTGACTGACATAACTGAGTATGTGTGCTGTGCTCAGTCAGTCAGACAAACTTGAGGTATAAGGGATGGGTCTGCAGTGTACAAAGGAGACTGAGGGCTGTACACACACACAAACACACATATATATATGTGTATGTTATATAAATATATATAAATTTGGTGTGGATATAGTATATAGAATCTTTAGTTCAACTGGGAGGAAGCGGCTGTTATGGTAAATGTTGTTTTCAAACAGCGAGGCTAGCAACTGTAGCCCTGCCCCCACTATGTACTATACAGAAGAAAATGCGGGCCCTCACCTGGCCCATGTAACGAGCCGTACCGGACATGTAGTACTGCATTGTACTGTAGAGGCGCTACTAGACTGTCAATCACTGCATAAACTTCACTAATATATGTAAAAGCAGAACAGGACATGTAGTACCACTGTAGAGAGCCGCTATAGACCACCAATCACTGCATGCACTTCAGTAATACATGTAAGAGCAGTACAGGTCATGTAGTACCGCACTGTACTGTAGAGAGGCGCTATAGACCGCCAATCACTGCATGCACCTCAATGATGCATGTAAGAGCGGTACAGGACATGTAGTACCGCACTGTACTGTAGAGAGGCGCTATAGACCGCCAATCACTGCATGCACCTCACTTATACATGTAAGAGCAGTACAGGACATGTAGTACCGCACTATACTGTAGAGAGCCGCTATAGATCGCCAATCACTGCATGCGCCGCACTAATGTATGTAAGAGCAGTACAGGACATGTAGCACCGCACTGTACTGTAGAGAGGCACTACTAGAACGGCAATCGCTGCATGCACTTCACTAATACATGTAAGAGCAGTACAGGACATGTAATACTATACCGTAGAGAGGCGCTAAAAACCCCAACATACATCACCTCACAATTATGTAAGACGTAGCTACCTACTGTAGAAGGGCTATGACCACCAATCATGAAATGCACTCACAATACATTAAGAGCAAACAGGACTGTAATACTGCACTGTACTGTAAAAAGGGCGCTATAGACATCCAATTACTGCATGTACTGCACTAATACAGTGGTTTTCAGCAGGGTCTGTGACCATATATATTTTATGCAATATCCCAGGAAAGACCATTGTATGGTGGAAATATTTTATTTTTGGGGAAAAAAGCAACATAAAAGTTGTTTTGCTACAGACAGCCTACAACAAAGTTGTTATGGGTCAAATACAAGTTAACAAATGTTAATGGAGGAATAAGACATGAAATGAGTTGAAGGCCTGCCTGCTCACCTCCGACCAGAGGGACTACTGCCTGGCTGTGTGCTATAGTCACGAACTGTAGTGGATTCTCTGTGTAGGCCATGAGTTTGGAACAAAGGCTCACAGAGGAGTTGAGTCTAAGGAGCATTTAGGGAGACCTGTATGATCGGGTTTTTCACCCTTTTCTGGCGTAAAATGTGCCTAAGTGGGCGGCTACAATGTCTTAATGCACCTAATGAATGTGTTAGCTGCATTGTTTGTAAGCCTTGACACTTTCTAAGGGCCCTACATGGGGGGGGTTTGGGGGAGTCGCACCACATCGTAATATTAAAACACATAATGAATGTGGTTCAGCAAAAACTAGGCGCATTACTGCTTGGACAGGCAGCCCTATCTCAATGTGGCCGACCGAGGATTGAAGTGGAGCAGATTTGCATTGGGGCAAAAAATGCCCCTTTTTTTTAAACTTCCCCCAGTACAAAAAAAAAAAGTAATTTGTGAAAATTAAAATTTAAATTTAAAATTTAATTATTTAAATTTAATAAAAAAATGTTACCAAATTACTAGAAACCCGAGTTTTCAGCCAAAAAAGTCGAAAACCCCCGGGCTTTTTACGAGTCACGTTGGCGCTCGGGGGCTGCGATGGCCCCCGAGGGGGACAGGGACCCATTTATCAGCTCCCAGGGGGGCCATATAGCTGACTCCGAGTACTGACAGCGTCCGGGGCTGCGGGGCCCCGCGCTTCAGCACCTCCTCCCTGTATGCGACTCCTCGGAGCGCACACAGGGAAGAGGGAACACTGCGGCGCAAGGCGGCGCTCCCGGGGCCCCACCGGACTCCGGGCGGCCGCAAACCGCGGCCGTCCGGGGTTTCCGGACAGGCAGCTGTGTCATCACCTGCGTGCGCGGCCTGATAATCACCCCCTGGCCAGGAGCATGCGGGAGGCCGGACGCGGTAGGGAGCGGCGAGGGGACGGAGCAGCGGGGGCCTGTAAGTTGTGTTTTTTTTTTTTAAAAACCCGCCTACACCACCTATAGGGCCCATACCCCGCTAAGCCTCCATAGGACCTTACCTGCCCACCTTACCCGCCCAACCCGCCTATCCCCACCTAGAGGACCTATACCCGCCCAACCTACCTAGAGGACCTAACCTGCCTATACCCTCCTATAGCCTACCTCGTAGGGGGACCTTAACTTCCATAGCCTCCTTTGGGGCCTATACCCTGTAAAGTGCCTAGGGGGACCTTACCCCCTAAATACCATCCCCGCCTAGGGACCTTACCATGCATAGCCTGCTAGGGGACCTATAATGTCATAACGACCTATACCTGCCTATAACCTCCTAGGGGGACCTATATCTGCCATAAGACCTATACCAGCTATAACCTGCCTAGGGGGACATAAGCTGCCTAACTGCCCCATGGGGGACATTAAACTGCTATACCTCCCATGTAATTTTTTTTGGTAATCTATTTTTTTTTTTAAAAAATTTACCAAGCCGCCGCATTTCCACCCTAGGCTTATACTCAGTCAGTAACTTTCCCTTTTTTTTGGCAAAAATAGGGGCCCCGGCTTTAAATTTGGGTCGGCTTATACTCGAGTAATACGGTAATAAAATAATAAAAAATATAAACCCCCCCAAAAAATAAAAATTCCTAAAAATGATTTAAAAGGGGTTGTCTCGCTAAATGATTGGGTTTTAATTAAAAGATCTTTAAAAAAAAAAAGCAGCTTTTCAAAATTTTGTTCATTACAAAATTCCCCGATTTGAGTTATCCCTGTTTTAGTATACCAGCTCCCAAATCTCTATGCGCTGACCTTTATCTTTATCTCACGGGTGTCATGCTGTGACCATTTTTTTGAATACAGGTTGGACACAGAGCCCCTCCTGCACAGTAAAAGCTGCTGTAGTGGAGGGAGGAGGGGGTTTTGGCTTTGTGTCGCTCTGGATTAACCCTGTGTGGCCTGCTGCCTCCCGCTCTTACACAGATTGAGGGGAGCAGAGGTTTAGGCGACAGCAGTGACCCTATGTGTTACTATAATCATGATGTGTCTGTGGAGCTGTGACTATACTAATAGAACAGATCAGGGGGGCATGTGAACGCTTAATACTCTGCTATACTAGTGACACATCCTGAGTATAGTAACACTTCACAGCTGCCCTGTGTCTGTTCTGACAGGATTTGTTGTTGCTGGAGATATGTATGCTAAGCAGGGGGTAAAGGAACACTTGCATCCCCCTGCTCTGCTATTAGCATACACAGCTTCACAGACCTCTCCACACTCATAGATCAGCCCTAATACAGCTGATCTAGCAGCCTGCAGCAGACCTAGGCAGGCACACACAGGGTTAACTCTGGCAGCAAACCCCCTCGCCTCCCCCCACTGTATAGAAGTTATGGAGGAGAGCTGTCTGTGTGCTGAGGGGAGGGGGGAAGAGGGAGGAGAAGAGGCAGACAAGAAGCACGCCCCTCAATTCAACTGCCAGGCACAGAGATAGGTCGAAAGCTTGTAATGAGACAACTCCTTTAAATTTAATAGAATCTAAAACTAATTTTACATTAAATAACTCACTGATTATGTTGTTCAGATTTTTACATATTTCATTTTTACTACATTAAATTTGAAATGTTTTTTTGCTGCTCTCACCCTTTATTCTACATACAGCAAGAGCCAGCACAGCACAGGTCTTGCTGGGACCTGTGCTCCACCAAGCAGGATCCCTACCATAGTTTCTTTTCACTGACATGCTATTCTAATGACTTCTCTTTTATTTCCGGCCCATCTATAGCCTTTATACATGTTTGGTGCATTACTAATGTGCCTAAGTTTCGTAATGCGCCAAACACACAGGCGAGGGGCGGAGAACATTACGCACCATTTATAATCTCACAAAAAACACTTTCATACATTCAGGCGCATTATACACTGAAAACGAGACTCGACAATTCACTTCGAAGCCCTTTCCTTCATACATGTCTCCTTTAGTCTTCACTGCAAGGGGGCTTTGATTCCACTGCAGGGAACATTCAGGTCACTATCCCAGATGAGGTGTGGTACCAGAGAACTAGTCTGAGAAACAAGCGAAAGGTCGTGACACAAGCCGAAGCTAAGGGCAGGCAGCATTCAATAGTAATCTGGTCACAAGCAAGAGTCAGGACTGGCAGAGTACAATCGTAAGTAAGTCAAGAGTAGCCAATGATCAGTACATGTAAGGGCTTGTTCACACGGCGCTCTTGTGATCCGTTTTACGGATCTAACAATTGTCAGTGTGATTAACATTGAGTTGAATGGCAAAAGTGCATGGCTGTTCCCACGGGAGATCGCCGATGCGCTTTTGAGAGCTCTCCTGCGCTGCGCTTTTCGCATCCGCTTTAAGAATTGACATGTCAATTCTTATTGCGTTTTACGCAAGTGAAAGCCCATAGGAGATAATGGAGTGCGCTTTTGGCACCTGTCCAAAAGCGCTCCACACTCCGGGTACGTATCAGCTGCGCTTTGCATCCTGAAAGCGGATGCGAAAAGCGCACTGGGAGGCTGGACGGGGATCGCTGGAGAGGTGAGCGGCGGCAGCGGGACGGGGCGGAGGTGAGCGGCGGGAGCGGGATCGGAGGTGAGCGGCGGCAGAGGGAGCGCCGGGGGGACCGGAGGTGAGCGGCGGCAGCGGGAGCGCAGGTGAGTGGCGGGAGCGCAGGTGAGCGCAGGTGAGTGGCGGGAGCGGAGGTGAGCGCAGGTGAGCGGCGGCAGCGGGAGCGGAGGTGAGCGGCGGGAGCGGAGGTGAGCGGCGGGAGCGGTGACAGTGGAGGTGCCGGGGCTGACACATGGATGGGGCTGATACATGAATGGGGCTGACACATGAATGGGGGAGAGGGAGAGAGAGAGAGATTCATTCATTCTGAAAACGCATCCGGAAAGCGGATGCGTAAAACGCAAGTGAAAAAGCATTCAACTGCTGCGTTTTGCGGATCCGCTTTCCGGATGCGCTTTTCAAGTGCCAAAAACGGATCCGTAAAAAGGATCCAAAACGCCATGTGAACAAGCCCTAAGTCTGACATTGAAACACTGTAAGCACATCAACAATGTGGCGTAGGGTTGTGGGGAAGGGCCCCTTAAAATGTCGACAGGTGGCAGGGGATAGGTTAAGAAGGCTGAATGGCGTGCGCTGGCCCCATAAATTACCACATGCATGACCCTTAGAGGGGAACTGGCAGCAGAGACCAGAAAGACGCATTGCGGGACCGGAGGAAGACTCTACCCAACACGGCCCAGAGTACACGTCCCAAAAAAGCATGACAAGTGAAGTCAAATGTGAAAACAAGACTTAGGTTATGTTCACACGGGGTAATTTTACACATTTCGCCGTGTATTTGCGCTCTAATATGGGCGAGATACGTGCCGAAATTACGGTAAGCCATGGATTACGCCTCCTCTTCCTGCTCGTACAATAGGATCGTATTGTACGCGCAGGGAGATAAGTGACTTGTCAATGAATAATGAATGTCAATGGCCCACCCCCACCCTCCATGCCGCGGGAGTTTGCAGTGATCAGTGTGAGCTCCCAAAAGACAATGTACTGTACGCATCGCAATACATCGTGTGAACATACCCTTATTAGCTTCTTTGATGTGAGAGGATTTGTGCGCTCAGAACTTGTTACCCAAGGTCAAACAGTCAACCGAAGTTTTTATATGGAAGTATTTACAAGGTTGCATCACCATTTACAGAGAAAACATCCGATGCGTGACAAATGGATGACTGGGTCTCCCATCATGACAACGCACCTGCCCACAGAGCACAAGCCTTTTCTCACCTTCCTCTTTCACCCGGTATCTCTCTCTCTATGTAGCTTTTTTTCTTTTTCCTCTCCGGTTAATAGACCTCAAAGCAAAAAGTTTTGCTGAAGTTGAAGGGGTTTGAAACAAAATCGGGACGTATTTTAAAAGGCTTAACCCTTGGAGATTTAAAAAATTTCACATTGAAAGAGAGACTGGAGACTCAACAAATTAATTCCTGTTTTTTTGGGGGGGCAGGGGTTTCTTTACAGAAAGGTTCAAAAGTTTTAGGTATTTTCCCAAAAACCCAAAACCCTTTCCGACGTAGTTTTTTAAAGGCCGAAGTACGATCGTTCTGGGGGCCCTAGGCTGGGAAATTTGGAAAAAAAGAGTTTTGCAGTCTACAGTTTTCTTTTCTCCATTGTCTTTTTGGGCACCGGCGTATTTTTAAAACATGTTGTAAAATACGCCGGGCCCTTTTAGTTTTTTTTGCCGTCAGGAAAACGAAAAGGGCGCCCGGTTTTTTGAAAAAAAGCATGAAAAAAACCCCACGGCCTGCATGGGAAAAAAAAACGTCTCCCTTTCCCGGGCCTTTTTTTTGTCCATTGATTTATAGAAAATACCCTTTGGGCTGTTCGCTGTTTAAGTTTTTATTGTTTTTATACACAGTTTATTTAATAAAGGGAAAAAAAAGGGAAAATTTTTTTTAAAATTTTTAAAGAGGAATAAAAAAAATTTATTAACTTTTTGTTTTAGCAAGTAAAATCTAGATTTTTGACCCTTCCCCGGGTGGGGGAAAAACTACTCCCTCTAGCGGGGAGGGCCCACATGACGCACCACTAGCACTTTGCCTGCTTTTCCCGGTTTAATAGGCTTAAGTTTCTTAAAACCTCCCAGGCGTGGGTTTTTGCGAGTAAAAGACAAAGGCGGGGCCAATGACCTCACTTTCATCACCCCCCCTATGCCGGGTTTCCCACTTGCAGGACCGATGCTGAAAATTTCGGGGGAATTGGTTGGTGGGGTTTGGTTTATTTTTTTTTTTTTCAATTTAATGCGGCTGGGCCCCTTACTTATTCCCCTCCCAAAAATTTTGGGGCCCTTTTTTAAACCACCTTTTAAACCTATCTTTTTGGGCCCTACTTTAAACCCTACCGGGGGCCCTTTTTAAAATTTTGGGAAATGGGGGCCAAATTACGTCCCCGGGGGAATACCAAACCAACATACCTGGACCCATCCCATTCCCTTGACACTACCCCCCCTCCCTTTAATGAGGCCTTCTTACCCCCTACCTGGAGCCTACCAATCAAACCTGAGGGGTTTTGTTTACGTAGTAGGGAAATACCAAACCCTACTTTAGGGTCTTGGCCCGTTTCCCAAAAGGGGGTTTCTACCTCCCTGGCGGGGGGGGGCACCCAAAAATATTCCCTTATGGGGCCAAGGAAAATCTTTATTTTACCCCCCTGTTTTTTCAGTTCCCCTTTCAAACCCATGATGTAACAGCTTTAAAGCAATCCAGGAATTTTTCTCCCCAAATTGCATTCAAAATTTTGATCAAGTTTATTTTCCCCAATTTTTTTGTAGCAGAAGTTCCCCCCGGGATATGTTGCACCCTTGTCCCGTGGCTTTGTTTTTGGAACCTTTTATCCCAGTTCATTCCAGAAAGCTTTTTGGGGGTTTTTTAAACCCCATGCGGGAAATTTATTTTACTTGTACTTTATACTTCGGGGAAGGGAGCCATGAAGCAGGCCCCACTCGTGACCCCCCCTCCATTAAAGGCAGTTATCTGCGGGTCACTCCTGGGAGGTAAAGTGAAACCGAAAGTGATAGTGTGGAGTGCCCACTTTTTCCTTTTTGTGGATACCCTTAACTTCCCTCTTGGGTCATCCTTTTTGTTTTTGTGGTATATTATTTTACTTTTTTCCCCCCCTTCTTTTTTTGGTTAATTGTGAAATTTATTTTTGGTAAAATTTTTTCTCTTATACCATTTTGTGTATTTTTCTTAAGAGATCATCCTTACGGGCCTATTATCTATATCTAATTGTTTGGGTAAATTTTTGCTATTTTCCCAAAATGTGTGTTTGTGTTGTGTGTGTGTTTTATATTTTTAATATATATATATTTATATATATAAAAAAATTATTTTATTTATATATATATATACTTTTACCTAGTAGGGTCAGTTTTTCATAAAGAAAACACTACCCATAAATTTTTAATGGGTGACCCCCCCTCCCCCCATTTGCCCCCACAAAAAAACTCCCAAACAGGCACCCAAAATTGATGCTGATTTTTTAAAAACTTTTTTGTACCTTGTAAAAAATGTTAAAAAAGCAAAAAATGTAACATTTATTACAAACTATAGTATAAAATTCCCAACAATGTTGGGGACTATTTCCCAAACCAAAAAATTTAGTAGGGTGACCGCCCGTTTTTGTGCGATTTTGTTTGGAACCCAAAAACCTAAAATTTTGGGCCCCTTTCCCTGCATCTGGTTTTTCACAAAACCCGATAAAACTGAGTAAAGAGATACAACACAAAAGGGGTGAAAGAAACAAATGTATCAGGAATTTTAAAAAGGGGTGGGGGTCCATAAAAAATTTGGACAGACATTTTTCAAATTTTTGGTTCTGTACATTACCATGTTTTGAATTTTAAAAACCAAAACAATTCAGATGCGTGAAGTTCGGGACTTTCAGTTTTTTTTTAAGGGGTTTTTTAAAAAAAAAATTTTATTGAAAAAAAAAAAAACTTGAGGAACCAAAGAAATTTTTTAAAAACGCAATCCTTTAATTTCAGGGGAAAAAAAGAAATCGGAAAAATTTAAAAAAAAAATTTTTAAAAAAAATTGTTAATTTCAAATTACTTGGTTGGGTTTTTTAATTAAACAATGGAAATTATTCGGGTGTTCATCCACCATGATGTTTTCCCAAATGGACGTCCGGGTTTTTTTTGGGATTGTAGGTTTTTGCTTGCTTTTTTTTTTTTTTGGATTTTCCCAAAACTGTAAAATTTTTGCCCTGGGGAATACTGTAAAAAAATTTCTTGGATGGGTTTTTCCTGTTTTCACAGCTTAAGGATGGCTTGTTTCACCTGTATGGAAAAACTTTGTGTTTGCTTTTTTTCTTCACAGCAAAAAATTTTCAAATGGGAAGCAAACCAAAAATTTCCTTTAACTTTTAGTCCTTTTATCAGCTTAATTTAGAAAGACGAAGGGAAATTCCCACACCTTTCCTTTGAGTCAATTGGCCATAAAATTTTTTTGGCCCCTTTTTAAAACCCGGGGTGGACCCCTGTTAAGAAGGAAGCTCGTAAATCTTTAATCCCAAATTTTTAAAGTGGGTTTCCCCCAAAATGGGAAAAATCTGGATTTATGTCCCTGCCTTAAAAAAATATAACCCTTTAAATGTTTCAGGAAACCCGTTTTAAAAAAAAAAAAAAGATGTATGGACCCAACTTTTAAAAATGCAAATGTAAAGGCCAAGTCTATACGCGCTGGTTTTTTGGGGCGGATTCAAAACCGGAAAAAAAAGTCTGTAAAAACGCTGAGGTTTGTCCCCCCCGGCAAGGGGTTTTAAATCCCCTTTTTCAGATGGTTTTTAAAATTTGAAAAACGGGCCCGTTTAAAACCCGGGTGTCAAGCTTTTACATTGGTTTAAATTGGGAAAAATTTGGAAAAGGATTTTCCCGGTGGGAACGAAAAAAAAAATTTTTTTCTTCCGCCTGGTTTTTTAGGCAAAAAATGAACCCTTTTGGGTTTCGAAGGGGAGGGCTTTTTAATCCCCCAAAAAACCCGGGGGAAAAAAAGCCGTCCCCCTACTTTCCCAAAAAAAGGGCAAAATACCAGTATTTTGTCTTTTTCCTGGGAACGCACCCCAAGTGTAGCAAATATAAAAAAAAATTTTAAATAAATCAGGGGGCCCTGTTTTTACCGGTTTTTTTGGCCGGCACTTTCGCAAACGAATTGGGGCGTTAATTTCCCGCGAGATGGTGCCCCAATTACGGTAATCTTTAGCTCTAAAAGAGAGCTATTTGGGTTATGCCCCATCTCCCCGGGCGTACAATACTTTTTGCTGTAAAAAGTTGGGGAGTTTAAGTGGGCATGTCAATTGTTTTGTTTGGGGATTACGCACCGGGTTAATTTCATGTTATGGGGGGTGGCGGGCTGCCGGCCGCCCCCCCAGTGCCCTCGGGAGTAACACGCTGTTCAGCACGAGTTTCCAAAAAACATGGTGTACTGTACGCGCCGCAATTTTTATATAATATATAATATTTTATATAAAATTTAGATTATTTATATTATATTTATATTTATAAAAAAATATATATATATATATTATAAAATACACACATTTAAAATTATCAGGGCCCAAAAGGAAAGGGGTTCCCAAAGGGCATTTAAAATACCACAAATACTGATAGATAGTATAAGGCTAATAGAAATATCCCAGATGTACTTAAAGCTGAAAACCCTTTTGCCCAAAATAAAGAGGAAGAAGATAAACAATGAACTACTTTCTTCTCTCATACTGAAGGGGTTTTGTCAGGATGTAAAACCATCAGCGCTGGCTGTTTCAGCGAGCCCCCACTGTGCATGTGGGAAAGGGAGCGGGGGCGTTGCAGCTGTCCCCCCTCATTCATTTAAAGGGGGGTTCCCCCCAAAAAAGGTGAGTGTGTACGCTCGCTTAAAATTTTAAAAAATAAGAAGTGAATGGAGAGGATTGCAGCAGCCAGATATTTATCCCAAAGGTTTCCCCGAAAAGAGTTTTCCTTTTTGTTATGTTGAACAATGGTCCCGCAGCTATGTATGTATGTACATTATGGGTTGGTCATTTTTCCCCAGCAGGAAACTGGCATGACTGTTGTGAGATTTTTTTTGTGTTTTTCGGGGGGTTTGGGTTGGTTTTATTTCCAAAATTTAAAAAAAAGATTAAAATTTTTTTTTTTAAATTTGGTGTTTAAGTCCCATTTTTGCATTCCTTCTTTTCCTTGTTTTTTTTCTGTATTTATTGCATTTTC
>JAODAL010062692.1:0-19615 GCA_025379985.1 Phyllomedusa bahiana | reverse complement strand
TTGACGGAAAAGGGGGAAAGGGCCTTTTTTCCCCCCTAAATTCCCACCCTAAACCTTTAAAAATTTAATAGCGTTTTAGGGGTGGCCACCTTCCTTAAATCCATTTTAAAAATCAAAAGTCAGAAAATTTTCCTTCCCCCCCAAAAACAAATTTGACAGTTAAAAAGCGGGGAACTTGAGGAAAATGCTCATTGCCCAACTCAAAAAATTTGGGTTGATCTTCCTCAATTCAAATTGTCACTTTTTGGAAAAAAATGTCAGAAAAGGACAGCATTTAGAATGGAAAAGGTCCCGAAAGTAGCATCAGCAGGCAGGGGTGGCGCAGCCTACAGGGTGACATTTTGGCAATAATTTTTTACCACCCCCACCAATTGCCTTTAAAAAAAAGGCCCGCCGGGTTTTTAGAACCCCAGAGACCCCCCTTTAAAAACCATAGCCCTAAGATCCCGGGTCTTTAAAAATGTTTTTTGGTGCCCCAAACGGGAAAACGGGGAATGGCTGAGCTTGCTTGGAAGGGCCATAGAATTTTTTATTTTTCCAAGGAAACCGCGTTTATTTTCCGGGGAAAACGTACCTTCAGCCCCAATTGGGGGGGGGGTTTGAAAAAATGAAAACCGTATATTTTTTCCCCCTGGGGGAATGTGGTATTTTTTGGACATTTTCAAAAAAAAAAAAAGCGGGGATCTCTGAAAATTTTTGGGTTGGCCCCGGGTTTGCCGTTGTCCACAACTTTTTTAATAGAAAAACTGTAACGTCTTCAAAAATCTGAAAATACCAGGCCATAGGCAATTAACATCACGGGCAAGTAAAGGTTTTGGGGCTGCCAAAAAATTTTTCTTTTTATAAGGTTTTGGGTCCCTTTTTCGAAAATAAAAATGGGGGGCCTCTATTCTTTAAATGCCTTTTTTTTTTTTTTTTACTTTATTTTTTTGCGGGCCCCTTTTTTGTTTGGGGCCCCCAAGGGAAGGGTACTAAACCATTGGCCCCCCGGGCGGAGGGGGGGGTTAGCGTTTGTTAGATTAGCTGGGGGGGGGTAGGGTAAGCAAGCTTGGGGAAAATCATGGGAACAGCAAAAGTAAGGGATTTTTTATTTGTTCTGCTTCTTTCCCATCTTTTTTTCCCTGAATCCCCAAAATTTTCTTTTTTTGCAGTTTTTGGGATCCGCTACTGCAAAAGGGAACCCCAAATTAGCAAATTTTCCCTTTTTGGGAAAAAAAAAAATTTTTTTTTTAAAATTTTCTAATTTTGTCTTTTTTTTTTGGGTTTTGGAGTGTCAAAAAAGGGGAAAAATTTTTGTTTGGTTTTTTTGGGGTCAGCCCCTGAAAAAGGGACCCCCGTTAGAAAAATTGTCCTACTAAAAAAAAAATCTTTTTCCCATAATATCATTTCTTCTGCATTTTTTTTTTTGGTGTCCAAAAGGTATTTTTGGTGGGTTTTGGGGTCAGGTACTGTAAAAGGGGTCCCAGGGGGTTGCCAATGGGGGAAAAAAAGAAAATACCTTGTCGGGGCCCTAATCAAAAAGGGGCCCATGGATATATTAAAAAATGGAACTAGTAAGGGGTGGGGGCCCATTTTTTTTAGCTGCAGGGGGCCCAAAAGGGTTTAATGGGTGCCCGCCCAGCTTTCCCGGCTCCCCATTTGCACCCCTAAACTTGGGGCCCCTCCCACCCTGAACCTCCTTTGTTCCCTTTTAGGATGTTCTTGTTGCCCCCAAACATTAGGGATTTTTTCTTGGACCCTGGGGGCAAAAATTTGGATAAGGGGCTTCTGCCAGTTACCATGTGCATTTCCACCCATGGGTTTTTATGTGTCAAAGGCATGCCTTTTTAGGGGCCGTAACCCCCCTTAACCCCCTTTTCCCCTTTTAGTTAAATTAAAAGGGGAATTATTTAAACCTGTGAAACCGGCTTTTGAGCCCCAAAATTTCTTTAATTAAGATGTTTTCCCGTATCCCGTTTACTGTTTGGGGTTTTTATTTCCCCTTTCCTCACCTTTATCGGGATAAAAAAATTAAAACCCGATTTATCTTCTCCATTGCTTTAAATTGGGGGAAACGACGAATTCCCAAAAACGAGATTTGGGCCGGGAAAGGGAATCGGTTTTTTTAAAAAACGGAATTTAGCTAGATTTTTTAGCCAAAACATCAAACTCTTGTAGTTTTTCCAACTAAAGTCCCCTTTTGATGTCACAGCATAGTGGGGAGCAAAAGGTGCATTTTGGGGTTTAAAAAAAATAAATTTTGTTCATATTAGCGTAAGGGAAAAAAAAAAAAAAATCAAGGATTTGCCGCACACCTTTGGATATTGCATTCCCCACTAAAAATCCGCTCAATGAAAATTTTTTATTAGGGGCTGTTTCAGGGGGGGTTAGTCCCTAACAAAAGAGGTAACGTTTCTCATTAGGGAGAAAAACATCCCTGTTGGTTTTTTGTAGAGGACATACCCCTTCCATAAGGGCACTGCACTGAAATTTAAATATATTCCCAAATTTAAAACCCCAAGGGTAAAAAGAGCTAGGGTCTGAGCCACCCACTAGATGTAGTTTTCCCCATAAACCCAACCCACATTGGCCTTGCAATAAGACTGGGAAATAAAAACCATACCCGACTGTGGACATTTAGAAAGCTACATCCCAAAGAAACAAATTGAGGGACTTTTCCTTTTTAAAAAAAATACAGAACTCCGGGTTTTACAGAAAAAAATGAAAGGTTTTTCAATGGGAACCCCCCCGTATTTTGCGCCATGATGGAAGGGGTGTTTTCCCTCTTTTGGGGCAACTTATTTCTTGTTGGCCCGTATGCTCCCCGGGGTGAACCTACAATAGGGGGGGAAAACGCGTTTTTAGATTGATATCTATTTGTTTGGTTTTGGGCCCTTTTTCCCGAGGCCCCTATTTAGGGGAAAACTAGGGTGAAACCCTTTGGGTCAGTTTTAAAATTTATGAGGCCCCCCTCTCAGGGCGATGAAAATCCAGTTTGGATTTTCCCGGAATTTTAATAGGGCTGAAAAAGGGAAAAATTTTTTTTTATTTTGGGGGCCCTTTTTGTTTTTTTTTTGGGCTTTTCATATATTTACAGCTACTGTTTTTGGGAAAAACCCGTGGAGGATAAAAGTATCCCTGAGTAAAATACCTTTTATAATGGGGTTTTGATATTTGCCCCCAAAGGCCCCCTTTTCTACCGGGAGGGAACATAAAATACCACTTGGGTTCTGTTATAGAATTTTACCCAAAATTTTAAATTGGTTTCGGTTTTTTTAACCGCTTTTTTGCGGAATTTGGCGGGTTTGGTTTTCCAAAAGCCCCAAAAAGAACAATAACATTAAATTTCTGTAGAGATTTGAACATGATCTAAGTTCTTTTATTCGGGAAAATTTGGTTTGAAACCCGGTGGGAAATTTTTTATCGGGTTTTGTTCAACGGTTTTTTTTTGGATACGTTTTTTAAAAAAGTTTTAAAAATATGGCCAAAAAAATCTAAAAAGTCAAAACAAAAATGTGGGTTTTTAAGGGATATGGGGGTCGGGTTTTTTGGACTGCAAAAAAAATTTTTCCCTTTGTTTCTATACCTTTTTTAATAAGGAAAACAGGAAACAGGAATTTTACATGTCAGTTCTTTAAACGCATTTGTTTTACGCAATGTAAAACATGGGATGTAAAACATGTATCGTCTGAAGAACGAATTACGCTTGAACATTGTTAAATACATTTTGAGGTCCTAAATCTCTGCCCGTCCACTGCTCATTTTAAACCTAATTCAGGTGCTGGAAGAGATAGGTATGTGGTAGCTATTAACATTTTGTAACAATTGAGATACAACAGCATACTGTATGTCTCTTTAAGGGAATGGCTTTGTTACTTGGATGACAGGTCATTTACAGACACAAGCACCTATTCTATGCTGCTTGTGTATTGTTGCGTTTTTTTCTTGTTTAATCAGCCATATTGCGTGCTGAAGCCCTTGTTAATACATCAAACTGTTGGAAGTTTCTATGAACAGAACAGCAAGAAAGTAGTTTAAAGATTTTACTGTCAGAAGCTTGCTTGCTATTAAGTACATAACACTTGTGATCATCTGTAACAAAATTACATAAATGCATTGGGGTATTGCTTAAAAGCTATTCCGTAAGACATTCTTAATCCTAAAAACTCTATCCACAAGAGATTTTACACATTCTGGAACAATTAACTTCAATTACACTACTATTACTCTGGCCGTGTGTGGAGACTTTCAGCTTTATGATAATCTATATTGTGTCCATAGAATTTTATATTTCATGTGATCTTAAAAAAAAAGTTTCTCTTAGCTGACATATTTGTGTGCATACAGCCCTACTGAGAATCTCTGCTGGTAGATATCTGTAGTATGCCACTCCTAGAACTATGTATAAACTTATTGAATACTTCACGACAAACTGTTTTACACAGGTATTCGACTATATAGACGAATGACACCTTAAAGCTCCGCAAGCAGGTGACTAAACCAGAGTCCCCAACACCTTATATAATCCACAAGTTCTAATATAACGCCTTTACCACCACAAATTACTTCACTTCTTTACCATAATCCATAAACTTTTTATTCCTCCATCCAATTTATAATAACAGTGTAAAAAAGTGGTAGCATAAGTATATTCAAGTATTAGAGAGAGAAGGAGTGTGGTCTGCCGCTGGGGATCTGTTCAGCTCGTGATGAGCGTATACCATCTTCAACTTTTTAACATATGCCGATGGAAACAATGTTGAAGCCTGTTTCAGGACCGCAATAACCGCAAGTTATTCTTTATGGTATTTGAATATACTTATGCTACCACTTTTTTTTACACTGTTATTACAAGTTGGATGGAGGAATAAAAAGTTTATGGATTATGGTAAAGAAGTGAAGTAATTTGTGGTGACAAAGTGCTATATTAGAAGTTGTGGATTACACAGGTATTTTCCATGAGAACCAATTCTCATGGAGGGAGTCATATACAGTGCATGCAGCGTCTACATATCTACTGTATAATAGAGATCTTTAGGGGCTCTGTAGCAATCATACAGGGTTTGTGCACTCACAGCTTTGCCATGTGTATGAGCCAACTTATGTTGGAAGACTGTCTAGCAGTAAGATTTTCTTTGCGGCCCATGGCAACCAGAGCTCAGCTTTCATTTCATATAGTGCTCTGGAAAAAATAAAAGCTGGGCTCTGATTGCTATGGGCTCTGATTGGGTGCTATGGGCAACAAAGACAGTCTTACTGCTAGACAGTTATCATGCAGAAGGCCCAATGTGTTTATAGGGAAAAATTGTGAGGCCAATTCTGTAATGACATAGTGTTAAAAGGCATTATGGGAAAGGGGCTGAGAAGCCCACAGCGCCCTCTGTTGGTTGTAACAAATCCTCAATTTGCTTTTGACCCACCGAGTCTTGAGAAAGCAAAAAGGATTTTTTTAGCCAAGCCAGTATCTCTCATCTACAGACAACGCTGTTTCGGGATTTTTGTCCCTCTTCAGTGCAGAGTAGAGAAGATACTGGCTGGCTGTGTGGGAGGGCATCGGTTAGCTCAGGAAGGGAAGATCTCTCCTTAGGGAGAGACCCGAAGGGAAACGGCTTGTAGAGTTTTTGTTTTGCCTTTTCGCCCTCTACTTAGCAGCTGCATAGTGTTAAAAGGCGAGCCCAAATGAGTAAAATATTAGGGCAGTTTTATCAACACTGTCTAACTCTAAAACTTAGACTAGACAGTCTTACAATGCACCACATATATCATGGTGTTCATAAAACTGGTACATGTTAGAACTGTCTAGTCTAACTTTTCACCATTGTTAAGTAGGCTTACTTTATGCCACTATCTGCTCCAAAATATTGGTGCGTTTTTTGTGAACGTCGATGCACACTAATCCATGGCCCCTTACCCATGAAGCCGCACCTCTTCTGCCAAGACCACACCTCTTCGACAAGGCACAGAAGTGTCTAGAAACTGTCAAAAACATCATAAATGTGTTGTAAACCATGTACGCCATTATTTTGGCTGCAAATTGCGGCAATATTCTGGGAGCAACTTTCTTCATAAATGTGTCAATCTACATTCTATAGCATATCTCTCCCAAAATTAGTCACTTTAGCTTCTCTGTGGGCTTTCTGCAGTTCCACATCAGCTGTTAGATGGCAGGAAGCTCAGGAGTTCTGTATCACCTCTGTGTCAAGCCCAGGAGATCAGATGACCAAAGTTGTTTGGCTTTTTTAAGTGCAGCCTTTGAAGCTCTTTGTTTGTTTCTTCAAAGGCTTAAGGGAGGAAACAGAGGGCATGCACCAACACTTTTGATGGAAAGGAGAATGGTAGACAAGCACAGCAAAGGATGCTGAGGTTTGTAGTTTTACAAGACAAAGGAAAACAGTCCTTAAACTGGAAATGCTGCTGCAGATAAAGGAGGCTACACACTGCACATGAAAATAAAGGCGACTACAGAACACTGTGTTAAAGTTCACCCAAGAAAACACATCACTAACAATTCTTGTAACAGAAGCAATCCATTCTAGTTTTTTGTGTCACCATCATTCCAGGAATCTTGTTGTTTGTAGGAGCTTCAGGAGGGCATCCAGCAAGATATCATCAGCAGGTGTATGAAGTCCATGAAGGCAGCCCATATAGATGTGCAGGAAGACTTTAAAGTCTATGATCTTATTCTGACAAGGGAATGTGTCATCAAAAAATTACTTATTGTTTAACTCCCGTTTTTATGTTAAACTTATTTTTTAGGAATTTTTAGTTACGTTTTTTTAAATTTTCATTTCATTTTTAATAATTCCTAAAGGGGTTGTCTCCCCAGAGGGCTTTCAAGATGAATGAATTGAAATAAATGGCTGCATTGCTCTGTCACTTCCTGGTCAGACTGTCTGCAATTAGCATATGAGCTCTGTGCATTCACTCAGTGTATTCAAATCTGTGTTCAGTTGCTAATTAGTTCAGATTAGCTCAGAAGCTCTCTGAAACTGATAGCAGGAGTTTTTTATCTGATCTCTCAAACAAAAGCCTGTAATTAGTGCTTTTTACTCTAGTTAAATCAAGCTTTTTACTGCTGGCCAGCACATAGCTGCCCTGACCTGTGTAATGACATCACTCACTGCTATCACATAGAACAAACAGCAGGGGGGGGAAGAGTAAACAGGTAGGTCAAATGAGGGGAAAGAAAGAGCCAGGGAGGGTTTTTAATTTTTTACTTGCAGCTCTTAACAAAAAAAAGATGAACAAAGCAACATATTTTGGAAAATGTCTTCATTTTAGTGTTCCCTACATTTTGAAGGCCTTAATTCTTTGGGAGCAGAAAACCCTTTAAATCTGCAGTTTTTTACTTTGGCCACTGGGCCTAATAATAGTCTGACACTCCCTGTTCTCTAGCGCAGTGTTCCCCAACTCCAGTCCTCAAAACTCACCAACAGGTCATGTTTTCAGCATATCCTACAGACTGCACAGACAATAATTAAGTCACCTGTGCAGCATAATTAAATCCCCTGTGCAATGCTAAGGAAAGCCAGAAAACATGACCTGTTGGTGGGCCTTGATGACTGGAGTTGGGGACCCATGCTGTAGCGAGAGATTTTCAGTAGTCTGCTCATTATCAGTATAAGCGGGATTACACTGAAAGGAGATACCAATGTATATATATAACACAGGACCCACCAGTCACAATAGGAGATAATCACAGCTCCACCTCCTTGCACACTGACTTCTTCCCACGTCACAAGGCATGACTAGAAAAATCTCCAATAGTAGTCAATGGGACTGATCCAGTTCACAGGCTCCTATGTGCATGAAGCTGCTGTAAATGCTGATAAAGCAGTGCAGACAAGAAAGCTTTCCCCACAAAAGTATATAAACGACTGAATTGAGAAATCTACAATCAGAAAATAAAAACAGTTAAGAAGAAAAGAATATGGATCAGAGGCTCGTTTTAATAAGTAAAAAAAATGGCGACAGATTCCCTTTAATGTAACATCTGGCTGCAAACCAGACTTCAGGGAATGTTGGTAAAATTCTTGTCTGAGATTTCAGTCATTACAGAGTTGAAGCATCTTTTGAGAACAAAAAAGTTTCACTTGAATTATTTTGGAATATTAAATAAATCCCATTACAGACTATTGCCGGTTTTCCAGCACGTATATTGGAGTTGTATGAGGTAAAGTTAACCAGCTACTTACACTACCTCATGCAAACATAAGCACGTAAAATTAATTTATATTTACTCAAATATCAAGTGTTATCATGTACTAAAGGGCCACATGTATGAAGACTGTCTAGGTCTAAAATTCCCTTTGTTGGGCATAGCAACCAATCAGAACGCCCTTTCATTCCATATAGTGCTCTGTAAAAATGAAAGGAGCGCTCTGATTGGTTGCTATGGGCAACAAAGTGAATTTTAGACCCAGACAGTTTTCATACATGTGGCCCTTTATGTACATGATAACACTTGATATTTGATTAAATATAAATTAATTTTACATTGCTGAAATAGGTTTCTACTGTGTTTAACAAAAGTTTGGCCTAACTTGTCAAAATGTTCAGAATGTGCCAGACCAGTATTCTACTGAACCCTAAATTGGGCTTATGGATGATTTTTCCACAAATTCAGTTTCCACAAATTCAGTTCCGTTTCCACAATGTTCAGTTTAAGCCAACCTGAATAAAATCACTGGTATTCAGGTCAAAGTACAGTACTATCCATGAACTCACACAGAGAATTTACAACATTATTGCTGGCATTTTAATTGGTTTAATTGGAATTTTTAAACTGTGGATGTTTTTAGTCAAAAACTCTGCAGTCAGATGTTAGCTGCGTTTTGGGTGCGTTTTTTGTGCAGAAAGGCACAGCAATTAATGTTGTACATTTCTGCACAAAAAATGCATCAAAAACACACTGTGTGAAAACACCCTTAGGGGCCGTTCACGCAGTGTTTTTGGATCTGATTTCAAATCCGTTTTGGATCCGAAAATCGCATTCAAAAACGCAGTGGCGATCGGATCCTAAACATATCCAACACGTATCAAACATGCAGTTGGATTGCACCCTATAGTTTTAAACAGGGCTCCTGCTGTGTCTTTCTGACCAGTTTTTGGAACGGATCCGAAATATGGAGTGAGACACACATCAGTGATCACTTGTGTGAACGCCAATGCGTGTTTCAAATTAAAAGCAATGTAAATAACATTGCTAGATACATGTTTGGGCCCATTTGGGGTCCGACAGACGGATCCAAACATGTATTTAAAATCATATGTTCACACGGACTCAACACACAGTGTGAACATACCCTTACTTTGAAGTTTATAGCAAATTGGTTAAAATTCTACACACTGCATTTTTTTTTGTGACATTTTGAGGTTTTCAGCATTTATTATTTTTAAAATGCTGCCTGCACTGTGAATAGTGTCTTCGGCTTAGTGCACTCTGCGTTTGACCATACATCAAAATGCGTACGTTATAACGTGTACGCTAAGCGTATGCCAAACGTGCACTGTTTTGAGCAGACGTTTGCTATCCGCTTTCTTTTTTTTCATTCTTTTACTTAGCTTTCTATTGGCTGTCACCTGTTTTTCCTTGTAATTTGATTGGTTAGTTTTGTTTACATTTTTATGACCGATACAAAAGTCTACGTATACAACATGGCCACATACACTGGGATATGTTTTCCATTGACATACATGTAAAATAAATAAAAAAACATATTGTAACATACTTTTTTTTCAACTTGAAAATCCACAGTGCCCAGGGTCCTCCATCTGTTATAATTAAACATAAATTTGACGGAAAACGTAAAAACGGACACTATCAATGTCCATTGCACATCTGTCCACTGACATGAGCCAATGCAGATGTTAACACATATGTTTTTTCCTGCAACAGAATGGATCCATCATCTGTTCAAAAGAACGCAATGTGCATTAAGCTTTATGGCGTTTTTACCGTAAACTTCTATATAGGGCAGATAAGTATGTGTAATAAACCAACAGAAATACATATAAAAGCACAATATAAAAAACTTGAAATTCACAGCATTTTATATAAATGTTTAAAAAGGCTAAAAAATATATAGTTACCCCTGTGTCTGTGTCAGCAGCACAATAATGGGGACTCTCCGCACTATGGACTTTCACACAGCGCAGTTCTGGTGCAGTTTTAGGGGGCTTTCACACGGAGCATTTTTTGTTGCATTTTTGATGCGTTTTCTGTACAGAAAACTACAGCATTAATTGCTGCGCCTCTCTGCACAAAAAAACCCATCCACAAAAATTTAGACAACTGAAAGAAGCTTGCTGGTAATAAAGGCAGTTTAATTGAAGTGCAGTTAAAACTGCGCTGTGTGAAAGCACCCTTACTGAAGAGAGGGCATCCTATATAATTGACTCCCCGAGCCCGTGTGAGTTTTTTTTTTCTGTCCTTCTAAACTTAGGGCAGTTTGACCATTCAGGCTGTATCCTTAAAGATAAAGGTTTTCCTCATGTATGTGCAAACACTGACCTGTATGGTGGAAACATGTATTCCTTTCTCCAGTAACCTGCTGGTGTGTGTTTGGATGCATGGACAGTCTGCAGTAAACTTGTTGGCGTCCTGTATTTGCCTTTGAAAATGCAGCAATTCCAATGCTTGGTTTGCTTTCTGCATCTTTAGTTGCTGCTACAGAGGTGGAAACAAGTGTTCCTCTGTCTGTTTGCATGTGCTTAATTACTGCAAAATCTCACCTGTGTCTTCAGATTCTTGGCCTGTGCAGTCCTACTAGCTGCTAAGTACTGCTACTGCATTCTGCCTCCTCCTGCACTAGCTCGTGGTCATAAAATATTATAACATGTGTATACTAATATATGTTCCTTGTATTTCATATATCGCTGTCTGATTCTGGCATAAAGAGGCTTTCCCAGCAGCCTGGTAGCCGGCCTGTAAGGATGGCTTCTATCTGTCATGGACAAAGGTTCCACCCAAGGAGTGCCGATCCATGACGGGCCTGCCACCATGCTTCAGAATCCAGATCTCAGAAATCCAGTCTAAGAGATTTCGTCTAACCTAGCAGCTGTGACAGTCCTCTTCCAGATGGATACATTGGCTCCCTCTCTTGTGACTGCGCAACTCAAAATCCCTCTGAGATCCTACCTTCCATCAGAGACCTTGTCATCTGGGCAAAGCATTTTATTCAGGCATCTTTGTGCAAGCTCAAGGATGGATTCTTCCTCCCTGCGAAGGGCGTGTTCACACGGCATAGGACAAATTCCGGCAGGTTTTGCGGCCATCCCCACGGCCGCGGGGGGACCGGCTTTTCTCCGCGATGAGCAGAGAAAAGCCCTCCGCCTCCATATGGAGAAGCACAGATTCCGCCCGAAAACCGGAAGGAATATTGTGCTTCTATAATGTTTTGCCGCCGGACCGCCGGCGGCAAAACCGCCCGACGGAAAACCCGTGCAGTGAGGACTGCTGCACGGGTTTTCCTTTAGAGCAAAATTTTGTGCTAATTTTCGGACGGTTTTTCAGGCGGTCTGAAAAACCGCAAACCGGCTGAAAAACCGGCCGAAAAACCGTGCCCTAAGACAGAAAGGTGTCTCTACTACATACTTGGACGATTGGCTCATGATTGCCAGGTCAAAAAAGTCTTCTTGTACGAGACCTCCAGCTCACCTCTCAATGCCTGGTGCATCTAGGCTGGCAAGTGCAAAAGTCTCAGCCCAATCCAATTCTTAGATTCAGTTTTTGCATTTTCTGCAGAGCTCCCTATAGTGCTTACCCCTGCCAGAATCCAGAAGATTCTTCAAGGGATTCTGGGTGACATGCATGAAATTTGGCATGTGAATGCCAAATTTCATGCGCATAATACTGGCATAGAATGTGCCTGATTTATGAATCCACTCTACAGTGGGTAATAAATCAAGCGCATTCTAGTGCTAGGGCAACATTTCTGGATCAGGTATACCGCTTTGAAAGGGCTCTACCTGTTCCAGCTGTAATGCGCCTAGAAATGCCGTAGTGAAGCTATAAATATGTAGCTTCCCTACGGTTCTAGTGCGCCCCGCCTCCTGCAGGAGATTTAAACATGTATGAACGCCTGTTCATACATGTCGCCTTCTCTGCCTTAGTTCACTAGGTCTCCTCCTTCTAGAGAAGTTGCCAGAGCGCTAGACAGGATGTGTTTGGCCATCAAAGCAGTGTTGTAGCACATTCTCAAATGATACTGCTACAGTGGATTGGACAGTCACTATACTCTTTCCCCTCGAGTCTGAAAGAGCTTGAACTGGTGGAAATCATAGAAGATCCTTTGCCCCCATGCAATTGACCTACCTCACCATAGACCTCGCTGAGGCTGGGGTGCTAACTTGGAGAAATTAACAGGTCTAGGTTCCAGTACCACTCACAATGTTCTTGTGACTTCGAGTAAAGTAACTACATAGACAATCAATGTGGCACAAGGTCCTCCTCTCTAATGTACAAGGGTACAGTCGATTTTTAATTTAGCAGAACTCTTAGCTTCTCCATGGTCTAGATCAGTGTTTCTCAACTCCAGTCCTCAATACCCACCAACAGGTCATGTTTTCAGGATCTCCCACAGAATGCACTGACAATAATTATATCACCTGTGCAGAAAGCACTGACAATAATTATAACACCTGTGTCAGGATCTCCAACAGAATGCATAGACAATAATTACATCACCTGTGCAATACTGAGGAAATCCTGAAAACTTAGCCTGTTGGTGCATCCTGAGGACCAGAGTTGAGATAAATGTTTTTTCTGTATCTGGCCGGGAGAGCACAGGCCCAGAGGCGAAGGCCTCCTTTACCGCTGGTGGCCAGAGCTTTGGATTGACGTTTTCTTGGCAAGTACTAGAGAGATACCACGAGAAAAATGTGGTATAAATTGCCTATAATGTTGGCGAACCCCAGGAATTTTTTGTATGGCTGGGAGGCCCACGGCGCGGCCACTGTAGGACGGCAGACAACTTAGCGGGGCCATCTGCAGCCCTTGTGGGAAATGATGTAGCCGGGGAATGGTAGGCTCTGCTGAGAAACAGGCACCTCCGAGTTTGGCATAGAGCGGTTGCCCCTCAGACGTCTGGGACCTTCGTACTGAACGAGGACTCCGGGTGGGGGGGAAACACCAAAGTTGTCTAGAAACAACCACCACTGTACAGGAGGTCCCGGGAAGTTCTTTGAAAAATTTCTTGGGAAGATGGCTGGGGCATTGCCGAGCCTGAAGTGCATGACCATACTCGAGTGCCCTCACGGTGTTTGAAACGGTCTTCCTTTCATCACCCTCACTATTCGTATGAGGTTATAACCCCCCTCGCGGGTCCATTTTAGTAAAGATTTTGGCCCCCCTCGTAGCCGGTCAAAAAGCCCGGATCAGGCAGGGGATAGGGGTTTTCTTTACCGTGATTTTTTGAGGCCTCGATATTATCAAGGACGGGGGACCGTCCTATTAGCCACAGAAAAAACCCCGCCCCAGCTGGCGAGAGGACTTCGGATAACCCCTTCTGGAGTTTTCTCCTTGATATATGTAGACATACCAAGTCCAGGTACCCCCAGGGGGGTAAAACCCTGCCCCATGGGGGGACATCCTGGGCAGAAGACCAATAGGGCAGTCATATGGGGGATGGGGGAGCAACTCTCACTTACTTTTCAGATAAGACGTCTGCAAAAGGCTTGAATGGTTCTGGGAAAGGGCCCCTCAGAGGGTTAGACACACAGGGGAAAGCGGGAAGCACCAGGGCCGAGGGTGCCACCAAACACGAGACTGACACTTCGAACCCCAACTAACTTCACCCTCTGCCATCGAGCACGGGAGCTGGCGCTGCAGCCAAAAGGGAGACCCAGGGGAATGGGCGAGGAAAAACGGGGTATAAAGTAAAACCAAGTCTCTCATTTTGCAGAACCCCTACTGTAGAGCAGAGGCTCAGTGCGAAAAGAATTGGATCCTTGAGAGGGCAGGGCAGGCAAAGGTCAGACAGCGGGAATGGTTTTTGGGGCGGGACAGACAGTAGGTCAGGGCAGGCGGCAAGAGCGTGGCGAGGAACGGAAGCTAATGGTAGGTACACGATAAATCAGAACAAGGCTTGGAACGCTTTCTCTATAGGCTAAATGGCACTAAAGATCCGGCAACAAGAACCAGGAAGGGGCAGGCTTAAATAAGGGCAGTGACCGGCAATACCCAATTACCGGTGCACTGGCCCCTCAAATTTCACAGAGCCGGCGCGCGCACGCCGGGAGACTGGAGCTGCAGCAGGAGCGCGGCCGGGTAAGTAGGAGGGGGACCGGCCGGGTGAGCGTGCCCACCGCCCGACATGCGGGCGGTGGTGCCGCTCGCGACCCGGGACGGTACCAGTACCAAATATCCACACAACATAGTGAAATAGCTATTAAGACAATTTTCTATAGCTGACGCCTCTAAATGATGGAAATAGAGTTAGCACATAATACCACTATACAAGCAGCAAATATTATCATCATACTGTTACTGCAGAAACCAGTATACCAAATATACCAAGATCAATCTTATTAATGATACCACCATACAAATATCAAGTAATACCGCCACATAGTGACAGAATCATATTCAAACACCACAACCATTAGTACCAACTATCAACACCATATAATGACTGAATAATACCATCACATCATGAGCAAATATCAACACCACATAGTGACTGATTAATACCACCACATCATGACCAAATATTAACACCACATAGTGACTGAATAATACCGCCACATATCACCACATAGTGACTGAATAATACCACCACATATCAACTCAATATAGTGACTGAATAATACTGCAACATCATGACCACATATCACCACCACAGAGTGACTGAATAATACAGATGTAACAAAGATTAACTTACAGGCCACATCTTGCAGGCACAATCTTTTGAAGGAAAACAGAGAACCAGACCTTTAGGGCATGCAGGGGATGGAGTTTAGTACTGACATGTTTTTTGTAGTATTTAAATTTTTCTACAGGTTCCCTCATTTGGACTATGCTGGATTTCTTGGACTACATCAGTGGACATTTTTATAACAACTTTTTTCAGTGCTGATATATTAGTCCCAGCTACAGTAGCAATAAAGCCCACAGCACTGATAGCAGAGGTGATCTGACTCAGTTAGGAGTACTGGAGTTATCAGTCATCAGTGATCACTGGAGATGAAAGCAGGAAGCCTTGTAGCTTGCAGACCACTTCAGCATTTTTAGTCTATTGGCGGTCCAAAACTGATTAAATGGTCGAACATTCGAACAAACCCGGAACAGGCCAGGACTGCTGTAAAATTAAAAAACGTGACCAGCTTTTGCCTCTACAGCCTCCATCATTCCAAGGCTAGTAACATCACATGCATAACTTACATGACATTACAGCCAGTCATTGGCCTCAGTTGTCACACGCTGTACATACAAATAGAGATTGGTGAGGCTGGGGACACCAGAGCTCTGGCAGCAGCTGTTAAGGTGAGTATTGGTTAGTTTTTATCTTACAGTAGTATCCGACATAACAGGGATTTGTTAAAATGTGGACAATTCCTTTAAAGGGGTTTAATCACTAAGATGTTTCACTAAGTCACAAGCAGTTTTGCACTCACTCTGTTTCCTCAGGCTGTGGGTGGTTGTATGGCAGTGATTAGCATATCTAGATTCTTGGTAAGTAGCTGAGCTGTTACACGGACAAATATAGGAGATGTTATTCACTAAACACAAGGTACATGTGCTGTAAAGACTCAAAATAGTTGCTTATCTGTTAAAGATAATTAGTTTGCTCCAGACTGAGCCTCTACCATGGTGACGTCACTACCTGGTCTTTGCTCTCACAGAGTTAAGGTGTGGCAACCAGGTAACCGTAGAAACCTGTGTGCACTCAGGGCACATAAAATATCGCTCATCTTATGACCAAAGTAAAATCTATTGACCAATGTATTTAGAAAAAGTCTATAATCACTCATCCTTCATGCTGAAAGCTAGTCTTTGTACTGAGAGTACCTTTCATTCACAAGAATATTTGTCCACTCAAGACCTATCTTGACCAGCCCCCAGAACTGCTGTCGTGCAGTGCAGCCAAGAATTTTAACAAATTACAGCTGCTTCACATAAACAGTTGTGGCCAGACACTTGTTGTTTTGTCAGCTGATAAAATAGTTGTACACTTGTCTTGCATCCATCGTTGGATACAGAAACATTCCATGCAAGATTTCCAGCAGCACCAGCAGGAACAAATCTGAGCCCATAGAAAACTTAGGGATCAGTTCTGTCATCAATTTTGTTTCCTTCTGATGTTTTTGGACTATAAGTGACTGAAGAGCCAGACAAATCTAACAGAAATAGCAAATATGAATACATGAACAGCATTTCTAGGAACTGTAGAGTGATAATAATTACAATTATAATAATCTGCACAGGCGCTGCCAGCTTTAAAAAATAATTATGGATGTATCTATTTTCTATTACAGATCGTAGCCAAAAGTCTATTATTTTTATGGACTATCTGTAAATTTACAGACATAAAGTCTGAGTTAAACATGGTATCATTAAAAGATTTGTTCCTTTTTCACGTTCTAGAATCACTTTTAGCTTTGGCTTTCAAATACGAATGCAAAATAGTGACCACAAGACTACGATATGAAAGTGGCCTAGGGTTGGTTTGACAAAAGAGGAATACAGGTACACATGTGCACCACAACCAAAGGTCCCCACAAAACTATGGGCGACATGTCCCATTAGGGCTGCACCTTTTTTTTGTGTAGTTTGCACCAAAAAACTGTTGGTGCCATATTCTTTATATAAATGAACTGTCGTACATCAAAACTAGGCGCATTTTATGCCAAGTATGACACTTTTGAATGGGACATTAATTTCTCAAAAAACACAAAAACAAGGCCATACCCACAGCTCAAAGGCTGGACTGAAACTGAACCCAGTAAAGAGGCAACACTAGCCCCTATGCTACTTAGGAAAGATAAATGGGTGCAGCTGATTGCTGAGCAGCAGCTAACATAACCAATAGGGGAACAATTAGACTGCACATTAAATTGATACCTATTCACACAGCATGCAGAAAAGCCACAGCACAATACATGGGGAGACTGCAGAAATGCAAAAATACCAATAAGACAATCACTCACACCTTTAAGCACGCCAGATTTTTGACAGATTTATTTATTCAGGCGCATTATACACTCATTTAATGTGCCAAAAAACTGGCATGGAAGAGCCTCTTTTCTGACATGTCGCCCTATGGGTTTAATCACAAGCTAACTGCATTATACACTACTCACAAAAAGTTAGGGATATTTAAATGTTGGTTGAAATTTCAGGATGAACATAAAAATTTTTGATAGCAAGTAAATGAGACCATTTCTTCCCTTTTAGATGCACATGTCCAACTGTTCAATGTTTCAGTACTTTTTGCACAACTTGCTGATCTCTAGCAACGAGCTTAATGGTAAAATTCACAACAGGTGTTTGATCCCTGAATCGCCCCAATAAATTTAGTGGATAAATTTGAACTGGGTTTTAAACAGTCCTCCTCATCCTGCTGCTTACATTGTGACATCATGAGACCAAGACAACACCTTACAGTTGATTAAAAGCACCTTATCATTGCAAAGTATCAAGCAAGATGCTCTCAGACAGAAGTGGCTACTGAGCTTAGGGTATCACATGACCAGGTTGCAACACAGATAGAAAGACTGGAAGAGTCACAGAAAGGCAAATAAGTGGACGTCCTTTGGCTCCGTCACTCACTGATGACCACTTCATTGTAAACAATGCCCTGTGGAACTTGATGATGAATACCACACAACTCCAGGCACATTTAAAGGAGGTGAGAGGCAACCAAGTGTCATGTCAGACCATTGTAACCATTTACATCAGCGTGTTCCAGTTCCACAGGGCATTGTTTACAATGAAGCGGTCATAAGTGTGTGATGGAGCCAAAGGAAGTTCACTTCTTTGCCTTTCTGTGACTCTTCTAGTCTCTCTGTATCCCTGACAACAACCTGCTGATGACACTCTGTGACACTCTAAGCTCAGTGGCCACTTCTGTCTGAGAGCATCGTGCTTGAAGCCTCACAATGGCAAAGTACTGTTGATCAATTATAAGTTGTTGTCTTGGTCTCATGATATCAAAATGTGAACATCATGATGAGGAGGACTGTTTACATTACAATTCAAATGAATCCCCTAAATTTATTGGGCGATTCAGGAATCAAAACACCTGTTGGGAATTGCCATTAAGTTCCTTGTTAGAGATCAGCAAGTTGTGCAAAAAATGCTGAAACACTGAGCAGTTGGACTTTTGCACTCTAACATTAAAACATGGGGCCACATGTATGAAATGGTTTTGGTCTAAAACGCACTTTTTTCCCTATGGGTTTCTATGGAGAAAAAAGTGAGTTTTAGACCAAAACCATTTCATACATGTGGCCCATGGTCTCATTTAGTTCATTTAAAAAAAAATATTCAAGAAATGTTACGTTAATCCTGAAATTGTACCCAAAAGCCAAGTATGCCTAACTTTTAGTGACTGCAATAAATGTCTATGATACTGTTAGTTCAGGTTATTAGATCCACCATTGGGCCAAGCAGAAATGTACCTTTCTTAGGCTTGTATGGAAATTGCCTTATGGTGGCAAAATACATTAGATGTTGGATAATGATAGAACAATTGATGCACTGTAATTACATTGGGCAAAGACATTTTGCAAATCTTCCTTCATAGAAAAATGTCTCCTAGATTAAAGGACTTTCCTGGACAAAAGTTTCAAACACGGCTCAATTTCTAGTTCACTTTCTAACATAGGTCAATAAAAGGGGTTATTGTTTGTTAATTATTTTTTGTATTGATCACTCACTGTGGTTAGAAATGTCTTCATCCATTCACTCCAATGTGTTTGGATGATTTGAGTGATTTACATAGAAAAGCAGATAAATAAGTCTGTGAGTCGCCATCCATTGGGCTACACAAATGCTGTGTCATTCTGTAAAACCAAACACTGTCCTGACACTTCAGACGGAAGTAGGTTATAGGTTGAACAATTAAATGCACAATCATCCAGTGAACAATGATTTTGCAGATACAGTCATTCACATTATAGTCCTTGTTAGTCGTCATTCAGACTTGTCATACATGATCAATGACACCAAGCAAAGGAAGAATGTTCCTCATGGATAAAATATTTGATCTTTTTTCTACCAAACAAAAATTTCCGAGATGGCCAAGCTCTGTTCAGATGATAACACTCTGCCACCAGTCAGCTACATTGATTATTCAATGTTAAGTTCTTCCCAATAATGATCATTTTGGGCCACATGTATGAAACGGTTTTGGTCTAAAACTCATTTTTTTGCCCATAGGTTTTCTATGGGGAAAAAAGGGAGTTTTAGACCAAAACCATTTCATACATGTGGCCCTTTAAAGTGAAATAATCAGGTTTCATCAAACTGAATCTGCAGTTCTGCTATGATAGTTCTCAAACACATCAACACATATCCCTGATCACAAGAATCATATGAACTTTTTATTTTTTCTCTTTACCTAGGAATTTTTTTCCCCCTGATCAAACCCGCCAGTACAAGGTTTTAAATTTCAAAAAAATCTTCCATTGAAAA
>JAODAL010062691.1:0-19616 GCA_025379985.1 Phyllomedusa bahiana | reverse complement strand
CGAAATACAGTTTTGAAAAAGGGGCGGGGGCCGGCGGGGGCGCAGCTCCCCGCCCCATGACATCGTTATCCACGCCACTACCCGCCGGGGATAATGTCGGCCTTTTTTCTCCCCCCCGGGCGTATTCGGCGAGCAGGTAGGAGAAGGGAATTGTGATTCCCAAAATGGCTGGGACGGATCACCGATTGCAGCGCAGCGGCGCCCAATACGGCTGCAAACTGCCAAAATAACCCCTTGGAATGCCCTTAGTGTGTGCAGGGCAACAACTCTCAGAAAACTGGAATGGTAACACCCATCTGAATGATTTCGGGCTACAGAACATCTGAAGCAAGACATAAACCGACAGATTAACCGTCAAAATAAAATTTCATGAAACTGGTATTAAAAATGTAACATTCCTCAGTTTTCTTGTTTACAATAGTTGCAAATTATGCACAAACCTTATTGGCCTACAAATTTGTAATTCTTCGCCGCTCTCACCACTTTTAGGAAATTGAAGGTGGAGATTAGTGGAGGGGGCTTGGCCAACCTCTCCCCCCAAGCATTTACTGTAATTGAGACCTTTATGTCAGCACATAGGAGGATCATTTTGGGTTTTGGGGTTTCACGGGGCCCTGATTGACAAATTTATTAAGCGGTGTGCACCGTTCAAAGTAAATCCGCCTCCTAGTTACACAGGGTTACAAAATAACGTTTCAGTCATTTGAGACCTAAAACCTTCAGGAGGTAAGTCCTTCATTTATTGGTTGGATGAAAAATCTGTACTTTGTGTTTTCTCAGGTCACTTGCCCTGGAACTGTGTCCAACTGTGATCATAGTATCTGATAAACAGAGGAAGAGTGCTGCATTCCAATTAGGACAGTTGGACAATACCCCACCAGAATTTTGGCTGCCCCTGACTGTCATTCAATAGACTAGTTTTCTGAACTCCAGCCCTGAAGTACTTCCAGTTTGTCATCATTTATGGATTTCCTATAGAGAGAGCACATGTGGGGCTTACTGATGAACACACACTGTATTCTTAATGACATTGTCCGTATCTAAAGGTGAACGAAAACACTTAAGGGTGAGTACTGTGCAAGCAACTGCAGGCAGTCGCATGTTCCTGCCACTAGGTGGAATACAGCATATTTTAGAAACTCCCCAAAAAACCCTGGTTTGGGTGGGGAAGCAATTTTTTTGGCTCAGAAACCCAAGGTTACTGACAAGTAGCAGAAGGCTGCAATGCAGCTAGTGATGGTTCCCCGTCCCGGGGCCGGCCAAATTGGGGTTGGGTTGCCTAATTAGGGCGGGTTTTGGAACACCCTGGAACTTTTTAAAACCTGTCTCTCCAGATAAAGGGGATTTTGGTCTGCTACGACAATGCAGAAGGAACAAAAAGAGAGGCTCTGGCCCCCCGGAGGTTGAGGGAAGCCCTTTCTTCTGGAAGGGGCAGGGGTGGGGGTGTGACTTAGATCCAGGCCCCTGAAAAAAGGGTCTATTTTTTATTTCATTGTGGCCAGACCCGATATTTTATTATGTGTTTTGTTTGGAAAGTCTATTCTGAACAATAAAAACAGGCGGAAAGCCTAAAGAAAATCTTTGTCAGTGTGCCCTTCGCTACCAAACGGGATCCAAGAGGGAAAAACCCCGGCCGGGGCCAAAATGGGGACAAATGGAGGAGCTCACAGTAAAAATACACAACAGTGAAAAGGAAAAAATTATTTTACCCCTTTTCTGATTTTGTAAGTTTGCCCCCTGACAAAACATGAACAACTGTATTTTAAGGGTAGGTTAATTCTAACATTGAGAGATAGAGGGCAACACACATGAAATTTGGCGTTTACACGGCAAATTTCATGCGCATAAAAAAGGCATAGAATGCGCCTGATTTATGAGCCCACTATACAGCCGTCATAAATCAGGCGCATTCCAAGGCTACTGCGACATTTCTGGATCAGGTATACCACTTTGAAAGCGGTATTCCTGTTCCAGCTGTAATGCGCCTTGAAATGCCATAGCGAAGCTACAAATACGGTTCTAGTGCCTATTTAATGCGCCCAGGGTTGGCGCGCAGAAGATTTAAAAATGTATGGACGGGGCTGCACCTGATACATGTCATACATGTTGCTCAGAATATCCCAAATAAAATCCAGAAAATCACATTGTGTAAATTATATAAATTTAGTTGCATTTTGCTGAGAGAAATAAGTATTTGATCCCCTACCAACCATTGAGAGTTTTGGCTCCTACAGACCAGATAGACGTTTCTAATCAACTCGTTACCTGCATTACAGACAGCTGCCTTAAATAGTCACCTTCATAAAAGACTCCTGTCCACAGACTCGATTAATCAGTCAGACTCTAACCTCTACAACATGGGCAAGACCAAAGAGCTTCCTAAGGATGTCAGGGACAAGATCATAGACCTGCACAAAGCTGTAATGGGCTACAAAACCATAAGTAAGACGCTAGGTGAGAAGGAGACAACTGTTGGTGCAATAGTAAGAAAATGGAAGAAATACAAAATGACTGTCAATCGACATCGATTTGGGGCACCATGCAAAATCTCACCTCGTTGGGGAATCCTTGATCATGAAGAAGGTGAGAGATCAGCCTAAAATGACACAAGAGGAACTTGTTAATGGTCTCAAGGCAGCTGGGACCACAGTCACCAAGAAAACCACTGGTAACACATGGTTTAAAGAGTACCTATCACCTTCAGACAAACCTCATGAAGTAACAGGAGACTAAAATACAGACACTTTCTCAAATAAGCTTCAT
Organism: Phyllomedusa bahiana; assembly: GCA_025379985.1. Classification (NCBI taxonomy): domain Eukaryota; kingdom Metazoa; phylum Chordata; class Amphibia; order Anura; family Hylidae; genus Phyllomedusa; species Phyllomedusa bahiana. The sequence continues at coordinate 16,853 of JAODAL010062691.1, read as the reverse complement.
TAGGAAAACCAAAGCATTTCACCTGTATTTCAGTTTTTAAAAAAGCGCAAGTCCTTTAAGACAGCTCTGAAGTCGGGCCAAGTCGGCACCTGACAGCTTAATGGATCACTGTGATGACAGTTGTAGGCTCCTGAGCTGGAAGAGTCCACAGTGCAGGGGGGAGCCTGTAAATCCTCATTATGTGCAAACCAGCAGCAGTGTGATACAGATTCCTGTGTGCTATAGAGAAGGCTCTGTCTCCACTGCACAGAAAAAAAGTCAATTATTTTCTAAAAACACTGAGAAGATTACTGAAAACATCTCCCATAGACTTCTATTGTAAAAACTTCCTGCTTTCTACACTTCTTGTTTCTGCTTGTTTTTTTATTTGTCGTTTATGGAAAGCGCAGGATGTTTTTTTGCAGCGATTTTTCAGTGAAAACCCACCCAGGAGATTCGTCCCTCCTATAGTGGGTGTTACAGTTTATACTTTTTTTCAATTCTGCATACAAGTGTTTGATGTGTCCTCGTTCGTACGGTTTGTAATAAAGTGATCATGTTTTTGTCGCTAACTTTTTTTGCGCAATTCAAGATTTTTGCTCTAATGACGCTAAATATACGTTTTTTAAAGGATTTTGGCGCTATAATCCTTTTCTTGGAAGATTTTGTTGCTAATAAAGTTCTCGCTTGTGACGCTAAAAATAAGTTTTTACGGATTTTGGCGCTAAAATGTTTTTGTTTTGTTTTTTTACAGATTTTGGCGCTATTAAAGTTATCTCCCATTTGTTGATAAAAATCCTTTTTTTCGGAATTTGGTGCTATTAAAGTTCTCGCTTTTGTTGCTAACAATAAATTTTATCGAGCTAAAATACTTTTTACGGATTTTAAAACTAAAACACGTTTTTTTGTTTTTACGGATTTTGGCCCTATTAAAGTTATCTTGCTTTTGCCGCTAAAAATAATATCTTGTTTTTGTTTGCAAAAAATATGCATTTTGTTATGCGTTTTAGCACCAAAATCCACAAAAATAAAGTTCTCTCACTTTTGTTGCCAAAAATAAGTTTTTTGACACTAAAATCCTTTTTTACGGATTCTAATACTAAAATAAGTTTTTTTTACGGATTTTGGCGCTATTAAAGTTCTTGCTTTTGTCGCTAAAAATACTTTTTTCTTACAGATTTAGGAGATAAATTTATTTGCGCCAAAATCCGTAAAAAGCTGGATTTTTAGCAGAAAAAGCTAGATAACAGTAGCGCAAAAATCAATAAAAACATGAACTTTCGCGCAAAAATCCTTAAAACAAACTTATTTTTAGTCACAAAAGCGAGAACTTTAATAGCACCAAAATCAGTAAAAAAAAGTATTGTAGTGTCGAAATCCGTAAGAAACAGATTTTTAGCGGAAAAAGCAACATACTTTATTAGTGACAAAATCCTAAAAATAAGGATTTTAGAGCCAAAATCCATAAAAAAATACTTTTGGCTACAAAAGCAAGATAATTTTACTAGTGCCAAAATCCGTAAAAAGACTACAAGATTCCATATAAATGCAATTATGTGCTTTCCATCCCCTTTTGTAGGGCGGAGTTACATCCAATGGCTTAATTTATGTATACATTGAAAACCAGACTTGAAGACAAGCAAAAAACACAGGTAAAAACCGCTCCAAAAAAGCAAATTGCAATAATAAACGGCCATTTTTTCAGCTGCTTTTGACAGGCAGTGGACAGAAAACTCAGTTTTTAGTATTTGGCTTTCAGGTCGTTTTTTGTCCTCTGCAGTGTAGACATAGCCTTAGTGTGCTATGCCTGCTGTCTGTATGTAGTGAGACTCAGAGGACCCTATAGAAGCAGCTATGCCCACAGCTCCCCTGCACAGTTGGTATCTCCCAACAGATTGATAAAGGATCTTTCCCGAGTTACAAAATGAAAGTAAAACCCGTTTCCCTGTAAAACTGAGGGAACCCTCTGCATTGCTAATGACATGTATTTGAGAAAAGTCTTATAATTTCATCTTCTATAAATTTTTGTGTGTTTGTATGGAGGTGATAGGTACTCTTTAAAATCCTGCAGTGCCCACAAGGTCACCCTGCTCAAGAAGGCACATGTGCAGGCCCGTCTGAAGTTTGCCAATGAACACCTGGATGATTCTGTGAGTGATTGGGAGAAGGTGCTGTGGTCAGATAAGACAATAATTGAGCTCTTTGGCGTTAACTCAACTCGCCGTGTTTGGAGGAAGAGAAATACTGCCTATGACTCAAAGAAAACCATCCCCACTGTCAAGCATGGAGATGGATACTGTAACGGTCAGGAGGTGGATCCACTGGACCACCGCAGGCGATGGCGTAAGCCCACACCAGGGAGTGGAATCTAAGTGGGTCCCGGTATTTACCAGAGCCCGCCGCAAAGCGGGGTGGACTTCCTGCGGCGGGCTCGTAGTCGTGGGCAGGCAGGAGGTCAGGACAGGCGGCTCTGGTTCGTAGACGGTAGACAAGCAGGAGGTCAGGACAGGCGGTTCTGGTTCGTGGTCGGTAAACGTAGGCAGACAGTCGGTACATGGTAAGGCAAACAGGAACACTCTAGGCAGCTTTCTCCAAGGGAAAATACACCAAGGATCCGGCGAAGGCCGGCAGGAAGAGGCCGGACTTAAATAGGAGCAGTGCCCGGCAATGACCAATTACCGGCGCACTGCCCCTTTAAATTCAAACTGCCGGCGCGCGCCCCTAGGGGCGGAGCCACACGCCGGGAGACGGAGACAGACTGAGCAGGACCGCGGCCGGGTAAGTGAACGCCGGCGGGGACGGGGAGGTGAGTGGACCCCGAACCCGACGTGCGGGGCGGGGCTCCGCTCGGTGAAGGAGCACGGACGCGCCTGCGACCCGGGACAGTGGTCGTAGGGGCGTCCGTGACAGATACATTATGTTTTGGCGGTGTTTCTCTGCTGAGGGCACAGGACTACTTCACCGCATCAATGAGAGAATGGATGGAACCATGTACCATAAAATCCTTAGTGACAACCTCCTTCTCTCCGCCAGGACTTTAAAAATGGGTCGTGGATGGGTCTACCAACAAGACAGTGACCCAAAACTTACAGCCAAAGCAACAAAGGAGTGGCTCAAAAAGAAGCACATTAAGGTCATGGAGTGGCCTAGCCATTCTCCAGACCTTACTCCCATAGAAAACTTATGGAGGGAGTTGAAGCTCCAGGTTGCCAAACAACAGCCTCAAAATCTTAATGATTTAGAGATGATCTGCAAAGAGGAGTGGACCAAAATTCCTCCTGACGTGTGCAAACCTCATCATCATCAATTACAAAAAATGTCTGACTGCTGTGCTTGCCAACAAGGGTTTTTCCACCAAGTATTAAGTCTTTTTTGCCAGAGGGATCAAATACTTATTGCTCACTGCAAAATGAAAATAAATGTATATAATTTATACAATGTGATTTTCTGGATTTTATTTTGGATATTCCATCTCTCAATGTTAAAATTAACCTACCCTTAAAATTATAGACTGTTCATGTCTTTGTCAGTGGGCAAACTTACACAATCAGTAAGGGATCAAATAATTATTTCCTTCACTGTATTACTCATGTATACACATCTTCCATAAGAAGTAGTACCCCTCTGAGCTGCATCTAAGGCATCTCTTACCCTTTTCTGTACTGAGAAGGGACAAGAACCCAGAAACAGCTGTCTGCAGATGAGGGACTCTGGTTTGACTCTAGTATGACAGTGTTTTTTTTTTTCTTCTGGAGAATAGTGAACTTCATATTTGTTCCCATGAAGTACTTCCTAAAAAATAAGGGCAACATCTATAATTTACATGCAGTATTTTTTTTAAGTCTATTGTACCAAAACACTGCTGGCACACTGTTCTGTTGATGGCACAACCAACACATTTTAATGTGCCTAGAATGTGTCAAAGTTTGATGCTAAACTGCCATATGCTCCTCTATATCTAGTTAGAACTGGTGTGTTGGCGCCAAGTTAAAACAATGACGCATGCGTATTCATGGATGTCGCCCTAAGTCTCTGTACTACTGACCTTGTTAATAAGAATCAAGCTACATCCAAAGTATCTCTTACTAGTAAACCAGAATGCTACTCTGTACTGATGAGGGGCAAGAACCCCTTTGCAGATGGGTAACTGCAGTTTGGCTCTCGCATGAGAGCAGTTTTCTGTTTTAGAGAATAGTAAATTTGCTATTTTTTTTCCCATGAGCATTGCCTAAAAAATTGAGTCTTCTTACCACTGGTCTCTTCAATAAGGATTTTTAACTTGATGTTTTGAAATACAACTAAGAGAGACCTGCACAACTTGGCGGCAAGTGAAGGCCAGGCCAACCCAGGACTGCCATTTAACAGGCCGAGAACACCCCTGGACCGCCCAGAAGCACACCCATTTTAAGGCAGGGTTATAAAAGCACTACCATTTTGCAGGCTGGTGCAGGCAGACAGAAATTCATTGGCGGCCGCATGCAGCACACAGGCCATATGTTGTGCAGGGCTGATCTAAGGCATCTCAAACTACTGCTGAAGGGCAAGAAACCCAAAACAGCTTTCTGCAGATGGATGGTTTTGGTGTGAGAGTGTTTTCCTATTTTGGATGACAGCATGAAGGAACACCTGAAAAAGTCTCCATATCAATGGTCTTTTATTTGAGAATTAGTAGCCACATACAGCGGTGCCAATAGGGCAGTACAGGCAGTACTGCTGTAAGGGGCCATAATCAAAAAGGGGCCCATTGATATGTTAAAAAATAGGAACTGGTGATAGGTGGGGGCCCCATTTGATTTGGCTGTATGGGGCCCTGAAACGGTTAATAGATGACTGATGGCAGCCCTGGCCACATAAGCCTGAGTATACAGCAGGAGGCTGTGTTCACACATGGTGGAATCTGCCCTTTTGAAGTTGGCTAAAAGTGACCATCCACACTTAGTAGTTAGCTTGTCTTCTATTAGTGAAATGGCGTTTCAATCAGCAATTCTGAAAACTGTAAGAACACTGGAAAGATCAGAGGCAAATTGAAACGTCTGTATCCATGAGTGATTTTAAACCACATTTTGCCAAATAAATAAGTGTTTTTTGTTTTCTTCTTTTGTTGTCTCTTTCATGCAGGCCCTGTGCAGTATCCTGAAATTCATGGAGGTATAGCAACAAAATTCCTTTTCTTTTTCATAAATACATTATATAACATTTTAGAATTTTAAAAAGTTAGAATTTTGCAGCAGTATAAAAGCAGCATTTGCACAGTGCTGTGTATTAACCAGAAAGATTAGCACAACTTTGCTACCATGCCCAACCAACATTACAACTGCACGAGATGCGAATTAAAATAAACTGTGTAAATTATCTGTAGATGAAAAGGATCAGTCTTGTATCTTCCTTTTTTAAATGTCTATACACACAAACTCTCCCCTCTCCAATCTGTCCTGAATGCAGCAGCCAGGCTCGTCTTTCTTTCCAGCCGCTATACTGATGCCTCTATCCTGTGTCAATCACTGCACTGGTTGCCCATCCAGTACAGGATACAGCATAAACTTATCACTCTCACCCATAAAGCTCTCCACAGTGCTGCTCCTCACTACATCTCCTCCCTCATCTCTGTCTACCACCCTACCTGCTCTCTCCGCTCTGCTTATCATCTAAGATTACATTCCTCAATCTGCCGAACCCACCATGCCCGTCTCAAATATTTCACACGTGCTGCACCAGTTCTCTGGAACATGCTACCGCGGGCGATCAGGCACACTCTCAACCCTCATAGTTTTAAGAGGGCCCTGAGAATACATCTTCTCAGTCTGGCCTACCAAGATCCCCAATTGCTAACCCCCACCTGCTATCACACCTATCTGTCACTCCCGTCACTAGGGCACTCACAGGCACATATCTGTATATAGATGTACTGTCAGGGTGGCAGGTTCACCCAACTTTTATGTAAATCACCTCCTATTTATGTAACATGGCTGGACCATTGCTAACTGAGCCCTTCTTACCCTTTGTCTCACCCATACACCCTAATAGATTGTAAGCTCTTGTGAGCAGGGCCCTCACACCTTGTGTCTCATCTGTAAGTACTTTTAATATGTAATGTCTGTACGTTTACCCTCTAAATTGTAAAGTGCTGCGGAATATGTTAGCGCTATATAAATAAAGATGACCATTCTTATTATGAAGCATGAGCATGCTGTAAATGTATTATGGGTGACATGTATGATTGAGGCTGTGACCATTTTCTGGTGTGCTTTGCGGCTAAAAACCTGTCATAACCCTGTTCTATAGACATATGTACAGTCATACGCCCAAACTTGCCACATTCTGCTCCAGAAACAACACTTTGGAATTTGCATAGCATCGTACGATTGTGCCAAAGTTTGGTGCATAACTCGTACAAATTCATACCAGTTTTAGAGTGGCATGGCTGAGACAAATTTTGCCTTACAATGGGACAGTTATGAAACTTGGCCAGTTCTAAATTGATATAGAGGTGTGTAGAATGCGACAATAACTATAAACCTGTCGTATGTGGATTCATAAATCTGCCGTGTGGTATGCCTTCCAGAGCGAATATTTGGCGCATAGCTCTGTCTCATGCTTTGTCTGATAGCTTTGTCTCATATCTTTGGCACATTCAAAAGTGCCATGCCTGATACAAGCTTTGGTGTACAGCAGTTCATACATTTGTAGAACAGGGCTACAACAGGTTTTTTTGCCACAAGATATGACAAAAAACTGGCACAGCCCACATTCATATTGGTGTGTGAGCACCAGGTTTCATACATATCGCCCTATATTTCTTCCAATTTTCTATGAGCACTGTGCAGCAATTTAAAAAGTGAATTTCTCATTGTATATCTCTTAATACCGAAGGGGTTAAACATCCTTAAAAAAATGGAAAATACTCTACAGGCCTTTTGGGATAAAGTCTTACAGATTATTGATCTAGTGACAGGGATTTGATTACAAAAAGACCCCTGCCCATACATGTGCTCAAGGGCCACATAATTATCTTTATGCACAGTGCAGCCAAAGCTGTAATCCCACGGTTATGAAGGTCCACGGAAACGTCCTCTATAGCCGCATGGTTTAGCGAACTCCTATCTATTCAATGTATGGAGGATCTACGGGCGGATCATAACCAGACGGTGGATAAGTTTATGGCCACCTGGTCAAGTTGGATGGCCTTTTGCGCTTCCCAGAATTATACTAGGTTTACCTGTGGAACCTAGAATAAGGTTTCCTCTAGTTATGAAACTGAGCGGATATTGTTCTCGATGGTGATAATACGGTGTCTGTGTTGCGCCTTTACTTACTTTGGGGGCCTCCACTCACCCTCCCTCTGATTGACTCCAGACTAATCTGAAACATTTTCTTCCACTGGTCGACACCAGTTGTATGTTCTTTTTTCTCTTTGTTCTTTCTTTGGTTCGATCGTCTTACCTCTCATGGACGGTAACAAATGTGTCTCCAATGGCTATATCCAAATGTTGTAGGTGAATGTACGATCATACCTTCACCTCTGAATGTATAACTCAGTGTTTATATGCTATACTGTTTCTACTTTCCGTCTGATAGGATGCTGACTTTATCAGGCTAATCTAATAGGTATTGTCAAATGAAGAGGTCTCAGTCAAATACTAGTTTGGATAACTTTATTTCATTTTGCACTGACAGTTTATCTACAAAATGTATGTTGATACCTTGTAACACTATCTGTGTATTTTGTAATAATTTTTCGGTATTCAATAAGGCTTTTGTGAATAAGAAAAAAAAAAGGAGAATAAAGCCCAACGAATGTGATAAAGTAATGAAGAACAACCCAAACCCTGTATTCACCTATCCCATGACAATTCAGTTGATAAGCTTTGATGGACGCTCAGCTGTTTACTAGCAGATGGCTCGTGACCAGTGCCTGTTCTTTATGCAGATATTACATAATGTGTGGATTAACACAACAGTGTAATTTTGTTTAGTCTATAAGCAGCAATCTTGTTTCTTTTCACTGGAGCAGCACAGTATGTGATTAAAAATAGTGTTGCTGTGCTCCTGTGTATCAGACTCATTCACGTCTCATTTTCATCAGGATGTGTTTGTATTTGTTAGTGCAGGGACTCGCAGGACAATGAGGATCCTTAAAGCAGGTTGCAAGCTTGTGTATTTTGGCCAGAATTTCAACTAAGGGTATGTTCACACGGCGTACTTGCGGGACATGTTGGCACATAACTGCACTGCAATACGCCTGAATGACACCCCGCAAATAGGGTAATTCATAGCTGTCCTTTACCCGATGTAAATGGGAGCCGACTGCCCTGTGCGTACTTCTAAAACACTCAACGTATTGCATCACGTACAGTACGCGACGCAATATGTGAACATACCCTAATAGCTCATGTTTGATATTTTTTCAGCATGTAGTCTGGCCTTTTGATGTTGGGAAATGTGGGATATCAGTAATTTGATGCACTACACATCCCATGTGCATAGTTAATGTCATGCAACCCCCTCCCCTCTCCACCCTTAAGAGAGTAGAGAGCGGCTGCTTTACTATTCAGTGCACTGAGGGGTTTCTGTATTCTGTTGGGAACTACAAATTAAGCCTTTGTATTTGCCAGTATGTGAGATATTGGATGTAAATTTTGGTGTTACACACTTAGAGGGTGCTGGACGGTGTAATATGCAGAACTTTTCATTTTTTATTTTTGTGCAGCTATGATATTAAGGTAGCTACTCTCCTCATATATAGAAGGAGTGTGAGAGGTTGGCCTCCTAGTCCCTTTGGAACCCTCCCATATGGCATTGTGGCTTCTCTGAATACTATTAGGAACTGGTTTCTGACCTGCCTGAGGATCAGTAATTAACCCCTTCCCGATATTGGAAGTACTCATACGCCCTAACAGGATGTTCCCACAAATGGACGTATGAGTACGTCCTGGCAATTGTGCATGTGAGCTCCGGCCGCTGGTGATTAACCCTTTATTATCGCGACACATCATGGTCGCGATAATAAAGCTGCAGGCAGGAGGAGTGAGCTCCTCCTGCCTGCGATCCAGCGCTGGAACGGCGTTCTGCACCATTACTGTTCCACTCACCCGACTCCCCGGATGCTTTCTCAAAGCATCCGGGCTGTTTGGTGATGTCACCATGCCTTCAATGTATTGTGGGCATGGTGATCGACAGTTACCATGATGACCAGTATACAGCGGCAATGCTATGTACTGGTCTACTATTGTAACAGCAATCTGAAAAGTGAAAAAATTTGAAAAAGTTTAAAAAAAGTAAAAAAAAGTAAAACACAAACACGAAAAATAAAATAAAAAACACGTACACCTCCCTTTTCCCCTTTACAAACGCCAATCACCCAAAAAAGATCAAAAATAAATAAAGTACCCATATTTGGTATCGTCGCATGCGTAACGACCTGCCCTATAAATCTGTCACGTTGATTAACCCATACGGTGAAGGCCGTAACAAAAAAAATAAACAGTCACAGAATTGCGATTTTTGCTAATCCCTCAGCACATAACATGGAATAAAAAGCGATTAAAAACTTATATAAACACTAAAGTGGTGCCAATTAAAACAACAGTTCTTCCCGCAAAAAAAACCTTACACAGCTCTGCATATGGAAAAATAAAAAAGTTATGGCTATCAGAAGATAGCAATGCATAAATATGGTTTTACACAACAAAAACACTTTTCTTTTTTAAAGTGTTTCAATATAAAGAAAAAACTATATAAATTGGGTATCGCCGTAATCGTATCAACCCAGAGAGTAAATCTAACTTGTCTTGGATACTGCATGATGAGCACTGTTAAAAATAAAAAACACTACTAGGATTGCAGTATTTTCTTCACCCTGCCTTCCAAAAAACGGATTTCAAACTGATCAAAAAGTCTTGTCCCCCAAAAATGATACAAATAAAAACGTCAACTCATCCCGCAAAAAACAAGCCCCTACACAGCACTGTACACAAAAAAATAAAAAAGTTATGGCTCTCATACTATGGCGGGGCAAAAATGTTCCTTTTTGAATAAAAGTGTTTTTATTGTGTAAAAGCAGTAAATCTAAAAAAAATATACAAATGGGTATCGCTGTAATAATATCGACTTGCTGCATAAAGCTATCATGTCATTTATACCGCACGGTGACCGCTGTAAAAAAATAAAAATAAAAAAACACTACCAGGAATGCTGTATTTTGTTCAAAATGCCTCACAAAAACCTTTATAAAAAGTGATCAAAGCGTCATATGCCCCCCATAATGGTACTAATGAAAACGTCAAATCATCCTGCAAAAAAAAAGCTCATAATCAAAATGAATCAGAAAAATGAAAAAGTTATGGCTGTCAGAATAGGACAACATAAAAACGCAATTTTTTATAGACCTATTTCTATTGTGTAAAAGTAATAAAACATGAAAAACTATATAAAATGTATATCATTGCAATTGTACCAACCCCCATAGTAAATTTATCCTATCATTTATCCGTACAACGAACACTGTAAAAATGAAGCCCAAAAAGACATGGCGAAACTTCGTTTTTTCCCCACAATTTTCATGGCCCAGTGCTAAAAAACTATGGAACACCTGTGCGCCCAAAATGCACAGTACACCCCTAGATGAGATCCACGAGGGGTGTTGAATCCAAAATGGGGCGACTTCTGAAAGGTTTCACCTGTTCTGGTACTTTGGGGCTTTACAAATACGACATATCTGCCAATATCTGCGTTCCAAAAGTCAAATAACACTCCCTCCCTTATACACTCTGCCATGCGCCCAAACAGCAGTTTACACCCACATGTAGGGTATTGCCGAACTTGGAAGAAATTGCATAACAAGATTAGGGATGCTTTTTTACCAGGATACCATGTAAAAATTAAACATTTTCAGCTAAAATTGCAGATTGTTGGAAAAAAATAATGTTTTCATTTTCACACCCTTAACGCTACAAAAATTTGTGAAACACCTGTGGGGCCCGATATACCACTACACCCCTGAATATATTCCCTTTAAAGGGGTTTATTTTTCCAATAGGGGGTTATTTTAGGGGTGTTTATTAAGTTTTAGCACCTTAGGGTTCCGCAAACCTGAAATGGCCCCTAAATAAAAGGGTAATGAAAATGAGACCCCAGAGTCCCAATAGGTGCTCCCTCCTATCTGGGCTTGGTGGTTGAGCTAAATCGCGCACTAGGGGCCAGTATGGGATATCTCGAACACAGAAAGAATCTGGGGAATCAATATTAAGGGGCATTTCCCTGATCACATTTACCGTATTCTTGTGAATAAGGGAAAAAAATTTTTAAAATCTGCAAAAAAAGTGAAATTTTAAATTTCACTTCCACTTTGCTTTAATTCCCGTGAAACACTTAATGGGTTAATAAACTTCCTAAATGCTGTTTTGAATACTTTAAGGTGTGTAGTTTCTTAGATGAAGTCCTTTATGGGGGTATATAACATACAGGTCAATCAAAGTCACGTTAGAACTGGACTGGTCCCCAAAAAATGTATATTGCAAATTTTCTTGAAAATGTAAAAATTGCTACAAAATTTCTAAGCTCCCTAATGCCGTAAAAAAACATACATTTAAAAAAATGTACACCAACCTACACCAGACTTATGGTAGATGCTAGTTATAAACTATTTTGAGTGGAATAACTATTTACTTATATAGAAATTTTTGAAGTTTGAAATTGGTAATTTTTTCACGATACTTTGATATTTTTCACAAATAAACAATTTTTTTTTGGCCCAAAATTTCTTACTATCCAAAAAGCACAAGTTCCAGAAAAAAAAAAACTCGGGCCCCAAATAACCGCGCCTCTTTTAACTTAGCCAAATCACAAACAAGCACCTTGCATTTTTTTCCCCATAAAACTCTATGAATAAGTAGCTCACTCGCTTTTTTGGCTAAGCAGGAGACCCCTCTCCCCCCCAACCAATCACGCACTAGAATTTTTCCCATAGATAGAAATAACTTTTAGGGCGCCCTTTTCGCCTTCTTGCTCCCTCAAAATAGACCACTACATATATTGGTGGATTCTATCTCCGCCTGGGCTCAACCAATCAGCTCTTTTCTCCCTTTTTTACTGTATTTGAAGTCCCGCCTTTGCCTGTGTTTGGGTCCATACTCTCCATAGCTTATAATGGGTCACTTCGCTCTATTCTGATTTTGGGTTTCTCCCGCCAAATGAAAGGTTACAAAAATTTTGAATTACTGTTTTCCCGGCTTTCTCTATATCCCAATTCCTGATGTGTGCCGGTCCGGCGACAAACGCGTTTTTAGGGATTTGATTGTTTTATGTTTTTAGAAGGTTTTAGCTTTTTACAGAAATTTTTAACCTAATAAAAAAATTTTTTTTTTCTACCCCATGCCCACGGCGAAAAATTTCTTCGTCTTATTTTTTTTCTTTTAATTTTTAATTCCCCACAATTTAATGCATTAGACACTTTGATTTTTTACTTTATTCAGTTCTTTTAAAGACAACTCTTTTTGCAAATTTACTAAATGTTTAATGATTTTTTTTCTTTTCCAGCCTTCTCGAATCGGGAAAACATGTTAGGCCAGTCCCTTTTGTGCCTAAGTCCCCGCACTGCGCCCAACATGGGGAAAAGGGCAGGGGAAATTTTCACCGCATGTATGATGCACTCCCCCGGGGTTTAAAAAAAATGACTTTTGTTTATCTCATGTTTTTATGTTAAACTCATTTTTGTTTTTTTGTTAAATTTTCCATATCACTCTCAATTTTTTTTAAAAAATTTTAATTCCTGCAGTTTTCACTTGGCATAAAGGGTAATAAAACTAGACTTCCCGTTCTGTAAGAGAGTTTTTTTGCATCTGCTCAAACCCAAAAAAGCAAGGGGACACTAAAAGGGGACACCAAAGTGACAAAACAGTTCCACCATCACATTTGGGAAATGTCACAGCTCTGCCTCCAGCCCTCCCTGCACAGTAACTTCTTCTCAGGTCACAGAGTATGCCTAGAAAATGTCCTATAGAAGTCAATGGGTTCCCGCTCCTGTTCACTGGGCTTAGCTGCTAAAAGCCTCAGGCAAGAAGGCTGCCCCCATAATCATTTCAACAACGAATGGAGGATCTACAAACAGAAAATAAAAATGGCTAAGAAAAAAGACATGTATCATTCTGTTTTTAATTGGTAAAAAAAAAAATTGCCGACATATTCCCTGGGGCCAGTGATACTGTTTCTGTTGCACTATAAGACCATGGACTATTCAATTGTGAGTCTTGGCAGCATGAGTTTTCATGCATAGGGAGTGATCATGATTGTTTAGCGATAGGAGGGGCCCCCTTGAATGGGGCTATAGTGTAATACCCCTCATACGTATAAGGTCAGAAGCGGTGCTGTGCACTTTGTCCTTTATTCCAGTCAATGCTGACCGCTCAAGCAGATCAAATCCCACCAACCAAATTGTCAGTGCCATCAATTATTACGGTAGGACAACCCTTCATATTGTATCCAGAATCCTACTGAATCTGTCATTTGAAATCCTAAATCCTTTACGCTTTTTGTACATGTCGGCGGTATTAAAAACTACATAGACATCTAAAAGGAAACCACTTTAAAAATTCTTTTGGGCAAAAACCATTAAACCACAGCCGCAACCCCAAACCACAAATATTCAATAACATTTGGGAAACCTTAGAAAATGATTTCTTTATAACCATAAATCATCCTGCAGAATTACTGAGTACTTCCCCCGTCCAATTTTAAAGGGATTTTTTTCCCTATTTTTATGGCATAGGCTAACACACTGCTTTTTGGGATCTCCATGAAATTTATTGGATTGTAACAGTCACTCCCCATCTAAAAACCTGAACTACTGTGACTGTAAGTATCATTGTCAGCTGGACCACATACCGTGTCAACGTGCCATACATGTCTTTGTAGCAGAACTTCCTCTAGTACAGTTTTTATACCATATAAAGCTTTAGTTACATTCCAATAAATCCTCTGATATGAAGCATTTGTGCGAGCATGTGCTTTGTAGGTGACACTCCAGGTGACTGATTAATAACAGGTGCGTCCACCAGGGGGTAAAAATGGCAGATCTCCAGATTTCTATAAAGAACTATGTAAAGGACTATAGAGCAAGAAGCCTGGAGGTATGTATGCATACAGATGCAAGAAAAAGTTTGAATTTCCTGAATTTTTGCTTTAATTAGTAATGATATGTGGTCTGATTGTTAAATTAATTAAACACAGATATTCGTACTATTCGTACCTTAAATAAAGCATACTGATATTCATAGTGCAGGAAAAAAAATGTAAGGGAACCTTTGAATTTAAAAGGACACTACTATAAAAAAAAAATCACATTAACATAAGCAATATCTGACTATATCTTATTATATTTAATTTTTTTTTTTAAAAATTCAGCTATATAGATGACCTCCTAGTTTGCCTCTTTGACTTCCCCTTTGTGAGTTTTGATAGTAAGGCAGCGAGGACTGTTTAAAGTTCTCTTCCATATCCACTTAGGGCCTGAGAGGTGTAAGTGTTATCAGCAGGACCTGATAAGTGTAAGAAAGCTGGATATTCCCCTGTGCAGGAAAAGATTAACCCATTATCTTTTCATGTACTGTTCTTGTCATTGCCCTTTTAATCTAGTCTAATCTTTATCTAGATCGATCCAGAGAACAACAGAGCATTCATTCAGTCATTACCTGCTATTGTAATGAGACTACATGCAGTAAGCATTTCTTGCAGCACCAACAGTAAACTGATATTAGTCTGCCCTGCTACTCAAGAGTTTTATCTCTTGTTTATCTCTGGTCAGGGAGGACAAGATTCTATATGTAATTTTTAATTACATAGGATTGCCAAAACAAAAAAAACATTTAAAAAAAATGTCTTTCAGGTATATTCATTTTAACAAAAATTCCTCTTTATGACATAAGTGTCCCTTTCATGACTTTTAGTGTCACCTCCACTAAATGCTTGCGGTAGCTGCACAGTAAAATGTTGAGGAAGAATTTTGGGCTGTTCCTTCCTGCAAATGTCTTTTAGTTCATCAATACCCCTGAAATATCTTGTGTGCACAGCAGTGGTGTAGCAATGGAAGGGCAGGGATGGCGGTCCTTCTCATGTGGCACCAATTACAACCCAGCACCCTCCAGACCAACTGTTCCGGATTCTCTCCCAGGCATCGTACCTGTATGGTGCTTGAATGGTGCTGGCTCATTGGTATCCAGGTTAAGAGAGGGAGGGAGCTCCCTTTGTCAACCATGGGCACCACTGCAATGGCCTTTGGGTCTGCCATACACAGGAGCCTGTTCAAATGTAATAGACTGCCTGTCACATCTAAAGTATAATACATAACAATACAGTACTGTTTTGCTAGGTATTATAAAAATGATTAAGCGATCCCACAGCCTTGTCCCAAATTGAGACTTTAAAAAATAAATAATTAAAAAATAAATTAAAAACCCCGAATCCCCAATAAAAAAAACACTAAAATGCTTTATTTAGTAAAAAGAAAGGTAAACATAATAGTTATTGCATTGCCCATAATCCTGCCTAAAAAATCATTGTTTTTTTTAACTGAACAGTAAATGCTAAAAATAAAAACTAGAATTGTCTTTTTTATCCAGCATCACAAAAAACAAAATCAATAGTAATATAAAAAATATACAAATCAAATTTATATGATCACATTTTTCATTAACTTGAAATAATTAAATTTAACAGTTTGAAAAAAAATAAATTACTTTTTATTATTGTATTGGTGTAAGTTAGAAAAATTTGGACATTTTGCCCCCTTCAGCAAATCTAGCCCACTTCGATCCTCAGGCCCCAGACCACATTAGATAAAAAATCTGCCGTCCGAGCGTAATGGCCCTATTTTTCTGAGCCCATTTTTATATAGTGTCTAATTTACGGTGTGGTGCGGCCCCCCAAACCCCCCTTCAGTTTGGCCAAAAAGTGTTGAGTCTTATGAACAAATTTTCCCGAACATTCATAGTGACATCGAACATCGTAGTAGCATCGTAGCCCCCTCACAAACGCCTAAGCATTTTAGCCCGAAAAAGGGTGAAAAAAACCCTTTCATGATGCGCGCAAAGTGTTTTAGTATTTATCTAAAAAATTCCACTTCTTTTATCTTCTAATAACATTTTCCCCAATTAGGAACATTGTGAGCTGTAAACATGAAAAACTTTTTGAGACTCTCTTTAAAATTTTTGGGGAAAAAAAAAACTGCCAAAAGAGGCTTTTTTGCTTCATCATCTAAAAAAATTTGAAAACCTCGGCCTTTTTGAAAAAGATTTTGCGGCCACACTTTAAAGTACCAAAATTTCGGGGTCCTAAACCTTCTTACCTTAATTTTGAGCCAATCAAGGCCTCCCACTGGGTCAAACCGGGGGGGAGCCGGAAGGCCCAAATGGGTAAGATGTTGGGACTGCCCATTTTAGTACGTTGAAAGTGTGGGAGCTAAAACTCTTTTACCCAAAAATTAACAACCCCCAAAGGGGCCTTAGTGTAGTCTGAAACATGCCCCGGGTTTTTTAAAGGACTTTTTTGGGAAAAGTGCTGACTCTTGTTTGAAGAAAAAAAGACACGCACACCAAACCAAAAAAACACTCCCCATGAGGCATGGAAGGCTCCCAGAATTTTTTTCTACAATTTCACCCAAAGAAAAGAGCAGCACAACTATTTTGGGGTTTATGTTTAGTTACATTGTGTTTTTCTATAAATGTAACCAGGGCTGTTTTGTTGGGACAGGTGGGGTGTACGACTGCCCAGGGTGCCAGATGCATTGAAATGGGGAAGGGCACCCCAAGAAATGGCTTTGTTACACTGGACTTAGTAGAGCTAAGGACTTTTGAGATGTGACTGTGATGTCATCAAAGGTCCTC
>JAODAL010062690.1:0-19617 GCA_025379985.1 Phyllomedusa bahiana | reverse complement strand
GATTTGTTTTGGGCCCCATGTAGCGCCATGTGCTCGCACCCTTTTTATCAAAAAAAAAGCACACTTCTTTTCCCCCGAATTTACCCCAAAGTTAAAACTTTTTTCCCCGAACCGAAGTTTTCCGGGAAATTTCAAAATTAATTTTCCACTTCGTTAGAATCGATTCGCCCATCTCTATGTGGATAATGACAAAATCTTACCAGTTTTCCCCAGCTTTCCCCCAAAAGGGTTTCTTTTTTTGCTTTTGTTTTTGGGTTATCTGCACATGTCGGCCCAGAGCCCTTTTCCCATCTCGAGACACAGAACCTGCTTTTTTTCCGAGTGGTTTAAGGGGGAGGGCCGGGACTTTCCCCTTCTTTTTTACTTGTGTTTTAATTTTGTTTGTCCCAGATGAATGAGGCACCTTTGGGAAAACGGAAATTGTCCCCAAAAGGGATATCCAAAATTTGGCAAGTCCCCCAATTCTCGCCCTGATATCTCGGCTGAATTTTTTAAAGATTTTTCCCATGATGTTACAAACAGAAGCAGGGGGTTTTCTGGTGTAAAAATTAAAAATCCCACTTTAAATTTAGGGGGGGGGCCCTTTGGGCCCGGGACCGGGGATAAAGGGAAAGAACCCACTTTGAGAGAGCCCCCTGTATAGGACTGCTAATAACGGCTCACCAAAACCCCCCAAGCCCGCCTAAATAACTCCCGGGAACCGTCCCCCTGGCATCCCCCTCCCTCACCTCCGGGAAATCTTTTTGATCAAAAGGTGCCCCTCGCCCCCCTTAAACCCCGGAGTGTTGGGGACTACGTGGTGAGGGCCCCCCCTTTTCCCAGGGGGACTCGCGGCCTTTTTTTTTTTAAAAGCCCCATCTACCCCCGACGGAAATCCCTCATCTGCGGGCCGGCCCGGGAAAAACCGTGGGGAAAAGGGCCCGGGAAAAGAGAAAACTCCTGGACGGGGGATCGTCGGCCCCCTTTCCCCCCTCTGGTGCCTGCCCAAGACCGAACTGCTCCAGGGGTTTTTGGGGCCCCGTACGGGGTAAGGCGCGGTCGCCACCCCTTTAGAGAGCAGGGGGGACCAGCCCATCGATATAATCCCCCGTCTGCCCAGGGAAAATCTTCACAGCAGACGCTGCAGCTGCACCTCGGGCTCGTCCCCCCGGGCAGTTTGTGGACCCATCAGAGAGTTTAGACTCTTCTCCTGGCCCCTTAACCGGCGCCAGACCCCAAAGTACGCTTTTTGGCGCCTTTTCCCCTTAGGAGCTGTAAACACCGGGCCCCAAATTTGGGTTTAAGGGTTTTCTAACTTACCATGTGCAGCAAAAAAGGGGAAATTTAAAGAAAAATTCACACTCCCTTTTTCCCTTCTTTGGGGACAATTCAACCTCAAAAAACCAAAACTGGCTAAACTGCACTTAGGGCTTCAGGCCGCTTTCCCTCTGCTAAAAGGAAAATTTGCTGTTTAGTGAACCTTAAGGAAAAGTAGGTGATACAAATAAAAACTACTCCAAAAACCCCTTTTAAGGAAACTATCTAATCCCCCCAACCTTTGCCAAGTTTGCACTGATAGGTAAACACTTTACAGCACCCCTTCCCTCCAAAACGGGGAATAATAGTGCTCCCCCTTACCCCCTCAATACCTAAAAACACACAAAAACTAATGAATGGTTTTCTTACTTGTACCCGGGTAAAAACCCCCCTGCACCCTTTAAAACACCCAAACCCCCCTGCATAAATACCCAACGGGTCTTCAATTAGAAACCCCCTTGTAAAACAGGGGGAGAAGAATTTTTTTAAAGCAAACAGGGCCTTTTTGGGTGCAATTTTTGGGAAACTAGCCCCCTTTATATGGGCCCAAAAATTCAAGTAAAAACCCCGCAATAAAGCCAGTCCCCTCACCGAAAGACCGAAAAAGTGAAAAAAGGGCAAAAAGGGAAAGGGGGGAAAAGAAAAAAAAAAAAAAAAAAGTTAATTAATAAACTTCAACTTATCTATCTTTTGCCTTTCCAAGCACAGGAAGAATGAAAAAGCCCCCGAAAAAAAAACCAAAAAAAATTAAAAACCTGCAAAGCTCCCCCAATATTTCCCAAACAGCCCTTTTTCCACTCTTTCAAAACTCTAGAAGACCAGAATCCCTTCTCCAATACCCCCCCTAAAAGCCCCCCCAAGATGGGGAAGTCAAGGGAAATAGGGAAACCCCCAAGACGAAGGGGATCAGGCTCTTTTAACAAAAAGCGGGTTTTTTCCCAAAAGCTCTTCCCCTCCTTTAGAATACGTCCCTTTAAAGACATCAAAAAAACCCTTTGGCCGCCCAAAAATCGGGCCCTTTCCCGTCACTGGTTCCCAAAAAACAGACCATTTTTGAGAAAAAGATGGAGGATTTTCCCAAACATCACAAAAAACTTATTTAATTAAATTCAAACCGCAGACTGGAAGAAAAAGGAAAAAGGCTTGCCCAAAAATTTTCTGGCCCTAGAAAAAAAAAACAGGTCCGGGAGGAAAAATACAAAATCAGAGGGCCCCTTGAACCCTTTAAATCCACCCCCCCTTTTGGCCCCCTTTTTGACGGGACCTCAGGCAGCTTTTTGCCGAATGTTCCCCAAAACTGGCTCATGATTGACAGAATACATCGCCTCCCAAACCCGAAGCTTTTCCCCAAAACATCTGTTCCTAGAGATGTTATTCCCCAGAGCCATTTTTTAAAAATTTAAAAGTAATTCTTAAAGGAATTTGGGGAAGGCCCATACTAAAAAAACCGATAGATTCTAACCCCTTTTAAATTTTCCCCGGGACCCTCAGCGGGGAACAATGCTCAAACGCAAAAAATTTTTGCCCCCCCTTAAACCAAACTCCTCAGGGATCATAACATCAGTTTACTTTTTGGGGTTTCCCCAAGTGAATTTAAATCATAAAAAAGGGACAATACCACATACACTTCCCATTTTCTCCGGCATGGGAAAAGGGAACTTCTCCTATCCGGAATTTTATCTACTCCATCTAACTCGCCCTCAAAGGAAGGGGCCCCGCTAGACCAGGGCCTTTCTTTCCCCTTTGGGCCGAAAAAATGCATAGATCTAAACCCGCATAGGTTACTGAAAAGCCTTTATTTCTAAAATTGCAGGGCCTTTGGGGTTTTTTCCCTTGAAGTTTCTTTAGCGAACCTTTTTGGCAACCTCTGTGCTTTTAAACCCGGTTGTTTCCACTTTGGAGGTTGAAGGGAAGGACTTGCCCCCTTTTTTTTATTTTCCCGCCCCGCTGGAAATACTTGTTATTTTCGGCCCTGCTACTTTTTGGGCCTATGTTAAACGGTTTTAAACCCTTTATTTGATTTTGTTTAAAAAAAGTGTTCCTAAAGCCATTTCATTGTACAAAACCCGGGAAACCCTATATCCCTTTCCCTTGAAGGAAAAAAAAGTGGGGCATCCTTCCCCTCCCAAAATAATGTCCTGTTTTTTGTATGGGTATTAAGTTCTTATCACTCAAAGTGAACGGGTTTTAAATTTTTCCCCTGTAAAAGATCGCTTTTGTGGAAAGAAATATTTAGGTCTCCCCGGGGGATTTGGAAAGCCCACAGGAGATCTTTTTAAAACAAAAAATCTTATTCAGACCTTTAAAAACAAAAAAAATTTTCCCTGGGGTTTTTTTCCCCTCAGCGTTTGACCCCCAAACACGTGGAAATCTCGTGTTCATTAAAGATACTATAGGCCCCTTTTACCTTAACCCAATTTGTTCCTAGACCCCAAAAACCCATACGTTACTTTTCCCAAGGGGCTTTTTCAAAAAAATCCTTATACTTTGGTGGCATTTATGCTCCTAACACACACCAGGGTCTCTTTTTTCTCCAAAATTGTCTCTAAGAAAAAAAAAGTTTTCAAGGGGGGCCCAAACTGTAATGTGTGGGAGTTTTCAATGTCATTTTGCAAAAAGGATAGATCAAACACCCAATTTTTGATTCACCCCCCCGAATTGAAAAACCCCCATACTAGAAAAAAATCTAAAATGAATTTCCCTGGGGGCTATTTCCCCTCCCTTCAGACTTTGATTTCAATCATTTCTCCCGCAGCCCAAAAGAATTTTCCCCCGCGAGACTGGGGCTATTCCTTGTTAAAAGAAGAACCCCCTATCAGTTAAATCATTCACCCGATTGGGGTTTCCCAACATTTGCTGACCATGCCCCCATCTCCCTCCCCTAATTTAAAAAAAAACTTTCAAAATTCCCCTTTTTACTCCCCCTGGCGCTTTTTCAATTTTTTACTGAAGTCACCTTTAAAAAATCAGGAAAAAAGAGAAGGCACTTAAGGGTAAATTTTTAAATAATGTCCCTTCCTCCCCCTCAGAAGAAAAAAACTTGGGGCGCACATAAGGGAAACATTAGGGGTTTTTTATCTCCCTCTCCAAGAGAGAAAAAAAATCAGGGGAAAACAACCCCAATAGGGTATTTTGGGCATTTTTAAAACCCTAACACTCAGTTTAAAACAAAAACCCCCTCCCCCAAACCAACAAAGAGCAATTTACTACCCTTAAAAAAAAAAGCTTAAAACAATCTTCATTTTTTTTCAAAAATATGAGAAAAACTAAATTTGGGGTGCAGTGGAATTTCTACTTACAAGGGGACAGACCTGAAAATTTCGGCCAAAAAGGTGAAAATTCAAAGCAAGAACCCCGAATCCCCTTTTTCACCCCCCTAAAAAAGGCAAAATCTGCGATCCAAGCACATTTCCAAAAAATTTGCAACCTACTTCAGTTCATTATAAATCTAAAAAGGGGGTCCAACCGTTTCCCCCCAGTTACAAAAGAAAACAAAAGTTTTAAATTTTTTTAATGGGTCTATCTCCCCCCGGTTAAAAGATGAACAATTTCATCCCCAATCTCCCTATCACACTTCTCGAAGTTGAATTAAAAATCCCCCCACAGCTAAAAGGGTAAAAAAATTCCCCCCGGGCCAGATGGGTCTCCAAATGAATTTTTTCAAACTCTTTTAAAACCCATTATATCTTTCCCCATTGGGGCACGACTCTTCAATTCTATCTCTGCAAAAAGGGACCTCTCCGGAGGAAATGCTTAAAACCAACCCAAACTCCGACATCCCCAAACCAGGGGAAACCAAAAGATCAAGTGAAATTTAAATTTTAGGCCAAAACCCCTTACTTAATTCAGATATTTAAAAAATTTTCCCCTAAAATTTTAGCCAAAAAGAATTTTTGAGGTATCCCTTTCCCGATAAAACAAAGCCCGGTTTGGCTTTAAAAAAATAGACAAACCCGAGATTTGGGGTTCGGGCGGGCTTGGGCCTTTTAAAATAGCACAAGCAAATAAACTTCCCATCGTCTTCTTTTCTTTTTTGATGGGGAAAAATCCTTCGATAGAATTAACTGGGAAATACATGGAGAGGGGCCCTTTGAAAATTTGGTTTTTTTGGACCTATTCTTTCAGCAATACTATCGCTATACTCTTGCCCCTCCCGCTAAAAGTCTTTGCCTCTGGGTTCCCGTCAGAAAAATTTTAAAATTTCTAATGGTTTCTAGACAAGGTTGCCCCCCTATCCCCCCCATATATGATTTGTGCCCCTGAACCATTACGGAACATATCAGGAAAAAACTCCTCTCAAAAAGGGGAAACGAGATAAAACACCCCAAAACCCCTAAAGTAAATTTGTATGCGGACGACATTTCTTGTTTTTGCCAACAACCCAAAACGTCTGTTTTCCCGCTCTCCCTTCTTTGTTAAACAATTCTCCGAATATCCCTTTTTTAAAAAAAAATATTTCCCAAATCCACATTTCTTTCCCCTTAATTGTCGGAATCATTTTAAAATTTACAAATATCAGGGGCCAACTTTATTTGGACCCAAAAAATTATTTTTCCTATTTAGGGAAACAAGATTTACCCAAATATTTCTGACCCCCATTCAAAAAAACCCCAGAAAATGTTTTATCATCCCATTTTAGAAGGAAAATTTGGGGGACTTAAACAAACACACCTATCATGGATGGCACGGGATTTAACCTTAAACCAAAAAACTCCTTCCCCCCTTAAAAATTTTTTATTTTGTGGCCAGGGGCCCCCTTCCCTTTTCTGTTTCCAACCCACTAATCGCCTCTCTTCAGGTTTAAAATTTTCAATTCATATGGGGGTCCCAAAAGGGCCCCCGATTCAAAAAAACAATACCCTTTTATAGAAAGACGGCACCGGAAGGGCTTTGTCCTTTAAACCAAACGAAAAAAACTTGGCCTCCCAAACCTTGAACCTCTTTACTACTTTTGGAACAAACCCGATAGTCCCCCAATGGACCTGCCTGAAAACACTTTTTATTAAACCCTAGGGTCAAATTTAAAAATCACTTAATAAACGTTTTTGCTAGGAGCGTACCGAAAAACTTACAAGGGCCCATTGTTCCAAACTCATGCAGCCCTGGCCTGGGGACAAGTCAATAGCGAAATAAACAGGGGAAATTTGATTCAAATTAAAAAATCTTTCCCCCCGTCAGTCCTACAAGTTTTTGTCCCCTAAATTCCTTTTCCCTCGAGTTGGGAAACCCCCGGGTGTACAGGAAATCGGAGGGCCTTTTTTTCCATGAAGGGCACCTCAAAAAACCTTTTAAGAAATGGTTTCCCCCAGTTCTCAATCCCCAGATTAACAATTCTTTCCTATCCTTTTTTTTTTAAATGAGACACTGGGGCCCAAAACCCCAAAAGGCCGTTTTCCAGCACATACCCCCTCACCGTTTCTAATTTTCTACTTTAACTAAAACATAACATTAAAAAGGTTTTCTATCTGCTTACCAAACACTAAACAGTGTTTGATACCCATGTTAAACCACATATGCTATTAAATGGGGAAGGGGAACTGGGGCCCTTTTATTTACCCCCCAGATGAATGGAAAAACAGCTAACATACCCAAATAAGTTTTCTAGATGTATAAACCTTTTAAAAACTCTCTAAAAAAATTCACTTGCGAGGTATTTAAACCCCAAATGGGTTAGCACACATATGCTGTTACTACACTTTGCGGGAAGGGCGGGGCAAAAAGGGCCCTACTTCATATGTGGGGGATTTGCCCCTTAGTAGCCCTTTTTATGGAAGATCTAGAAAAATTGTAGGTAAACTATTTAAAGGGAAAACAGTCTTAATCCTGGATAGCTTCCTGTTTTGAATATGAAAGAAAACCCTTCCCCCCTTCCAAACCGGCTTTTACATCTCTAACCGCAATGAAACGTATATTTATCTTGGGGAAATCACCTCAACCCAAAGACCCAAAGAGGTAATTTCAGAATAAACAACAGTCCCACGTGAGTCTACCTAAAACACCTCCCCCCACAAGTGACGAAGACAAGATAATTGGCCCCCCCCAGGGTTCATTCCAACTACTTTAATAATCTCAAACCCCCCTGATACGGACAAATAGGCACAGTGGAGACGTTGCGTAGTACTTCTGAAGATGTGTTGAAACTGTCTCAGAGAAAAATTTTAGTTTTTATAGTCCTGTTGAATACGTTTTAAGGGAAAGACTCCTTATGTATTTACGTAATTTGGTTAAATTGTTTGTTTTGTTTTCCCCCCCTTGTTCCCTTTCCCTTAGCCAAATCAAAATTTATTGAGATGATTTGTCTATATTCTGTTCTCCCTTTGCAAACTAATAAAAAATTTTTGCTGAAAAAAAATAAAATACACTTGAATTAGGTGTTTATCATTGCTTTAATCAATAGTGATTGTTGAGCACTCCATTTTCTGGAAAATTCTTTTTGAGTTGGGGAATATAAAGAGTTGCGCTGGGCCCCATTTGTTTTTAATATAATTGAATTAAATAAATCCCAAAGGGGTGTCTCTAATTTAAAAGGGGGGGCACTACATTGATTCCTCTTTAACTTAGTCCTATTTTCTTTGTTTTTTATTTTGAATACAGGGGTGTTTTTGGGGTTCCCCCTAGGCTACGTAGAAGCCAGGGGCTGTAGTTTCAGAAACCCCCTGCTGGGCAGCCATCAGGAGAGATGGAACAGGGCTGTGCTAAGCAACCCGTGCTGGCACCATCAGGAAAGATTAAACAGGTCTGTAGCTATAGTGACCTGAGGAGCGGGCGCGCTCTCTCCCCGACCCCCACTCGTGTGCCGCGGGCGAGTGGCGGCACGGTCCGTGACCCGGTCCGTGTGCGCGCCCGTCCCGCGGCGTGTATGAACTTACCCGGCCCCGCTCCTGACTCCTGGCGCGCTCTGCACGGCTGCCGGGCGCGCTCCCGTTCTCTAGGGCGCGCGCGCGCCAGCCTTCCCTCTCTTAAAGGGCCAGTGCGCCGGTAATTGGCTGATTGCCGGCCACTGACCCTATATATTGGCTCCTCCTCCGGCAGCCCTCTGCCGGATCTTTAGTGCCTCCTGAGCCTTTAGAGAAAGCGTTTCGTCCCTTGTTTGCCTTACCGTGTACCAGACCGTCTCGTTCCCGTTTCCTGACCACGAACCTCTGCCGCCTGTCCTGACCTTTTGCCTGTCCCTGACTACGCCTCAGCCTCACGATTCTGTACCACGCTTATCCTTGGCAACCACCGCAAGCAAGTCCCGCCAGTGGAAACGACCTGGTAGTTCTCCGCCGCAGCAAGTCCATCCCGCTTTGCGGCGGGCTCTGGTGAAAACCGGGTTCTACTTAGATTCCGTTCCCTGGCGTGGGCTTCCACCATCGCTTGCGGTGGCCCAGCGGATCCACTTCCACTGCCGTTACAGTAAGATCCGGCCATGGATCCCGCCAAGGTGCCTCTGCCTGGTGAAGCGGACCTTGCCGCAGTCGTCGCGCAACAGTCACGTCAAATTGCGCAACAGGCTCAACAGTTGGACCAGTTGACCGTCATGTTACAGCAACTTCTGGCGAACCAGCCGCTGCCGCCAACTCCACCTGTGGCTACACCGCCTCCCGCCGCTCCATCCGCAACGGTGGGTCCCAAGCTTCGGTTACCGCTACCGTCCAAGTTTGAAGGGGACTCCAAGCAGTGCCGAGGCTTCATCACCCAGTGCTCAATGCACATTGAATTAATGGCGGACCAGTTCCCTACGGAGCGTTCCAAAGTGGCATTCGTGGTCAGCCTGCTTTCCGGGAAGGCCTTAGCATGGGCCACACCTCTGTGGGATCGCAACGACCCTGTGACATCGGATCTGCAGTCCTTCCTCCAGGAGTTCCGCAGCGTTTTTGAGGAACCGGCCCGGGCATCCTCTGCCGAGACTGCCCTCCTCACTCTGTGCCAGGGAGACTCGTCGGTGGGAGACTACGCAGTACAGTTCCGCACACTAGCCTCAGAGTTATCATGGAACGAGGCTGCCCTGTGCGCCACCTTCAAAAGGGGTCTCTCGGGTAGGATTAAGGATGTGCTGGCCGCAAGAGACATCCCGTCCTCTCTCAGCGGGTTAATTCAGTTGGCTACCCGCATTGACGTGCGCTTCGCCGAGAGACGAGAGGAGCTCCGGCAAGAACGAGATGGGGCACGTCCACGCCGGTATCCTCGCCTGGCTCCCGTGTTCCAGAGACAACCTACGCAATCCGCACCACTCCCTATTGAGGAGCCCATGCAGGTCGACAAGGTACATCTCTCAGAGCAAGAACTGGCCCTGCGTCGTTCTGGCAACTGTGCCCTTACTGCGGCAGTCCTGAGCACTTCCAGAGGAATTGTCCCCAACGTCCAAAACGTCCGGGAAACTCCCGCACCTAGGGTTCGTGGGAGAGGCGTCCCTGGGTGCAAATTCCTCCTCTCCACGCATGATGTTGCCTGTTCAAGTCGGGACTGATGCTGGCCTCTCATTCCGGACCTCCGCCTTCCTGGATTCTGGCTCTGCCGGGAACTTTATTCACCGCTCCTTGGTGTCGCAGTACCGTCTTCCGGTGGTCCGGTTGGAAAAACCCCTGGTCATCTCCTCGGTCAGCGGCGAGCTGCTAAGCGACACTATACAGTTTGTCACCAAGCCTCTGTCTCTTCACGTGGGAGTCCTACATAAGGAGAAGATCGCCTTCTACGTGTTGCCACGCTCTTCTTCGGCGCTTCTTCTCGGACTTCCGTGGCTGCGACTCCACTCTCCTATGCTAGACTGGACGTCGGGTGAAGTCACTCGCTGGGGGCCCAACTGCCTGAGCCGTTGCCTGGTGGCACCTCGCCCGGTGCTTACCGACTCTCGCACAACCCCCCGCAAACTATTGGCCGGCCTGCCTGTCGATTATCAGGGGTTCGCCGATGTCTTCTCGGAGAAAGAAGCGGAGATCCTTCCTCCTCATCGACCTTATGACTGCCCGATCGACCTACTGCCTGGTACCAGTCCTCCCCGAGGTCGAGTCTATCCCCTGTCCATTCCCGAGACTCAAGCTATGTCTGAATATATTCGGGAGAACCTCCAGAAGGGGTTCATACGGAAATCCTCCTCTCCCGCAGGGGCGGGATTCTTCTTCGTGGAAAAGAAGGACGGCACCCTGCGACCCTGCATTGATTATCGGGGTCTTAATAAGATCACGGTGAAGAATCGGTATCCTTTGCCTTTGATTCCTGAGCTCTTTGATCGCCTTCAGGGTGCGAAAATCTTCTCCAAATTGGACTTAAGGGGAGCCTATAATCTCATCCGCATCCGGGAGGGCGATGAGTGGAAGACGGCTTTTAACACCAGGGACGGGCACTTCGAATACTTGGTCATGCCATTCGGCCTTTGTAATGCCCCAGCCGTCTTCCAGGAATTCGTGAACGACATCTTCAGGGATCTCTTGTATACGTGTGTCGTAGTATACCTGGATGACATCTTGGTCTACTCGTCTGACTTGGAGACTCACCGTGTTCACGTCCGCCAGGTTCTGAGGCGCCTCCGGGCCAACCGCCTATACGCTAAGTTGGGAAAGTGCATCTTTCACCAGACCAGCCTGCCATTCCTGGGATATATTATCTCGGACCAAGGGTTGCAGATGGACCCAGCCAAGCTGTCTGCCGTCCTGCAATGGCCTCGCCCTGTTGGTCTTCGGGCTATACAACGCTTCCTGGGATTCTGTAATTATTACCGGCAGTTCATCCCACACTTCTCCACACGGGTGGCACCCATTGTGGCGCTCACGAAAAAGAATGCTAATCCACGAAGCTGGCCTCCCGAGGCCGAGGAAGCTTTCTCGAGTTTGAAGTCTGCCTTTGCCTCCGCTTCTATCCTGTCACGGCCGGACCCTTCTAAGCCGTTTGCACTTGAAGTAGACGCCTCGTCGGTCGGGGTCGGTGCGGTCCTCACGCAAAAGGGGCCAACGGGGAAAACAGTCACCTGCGGCTTCTTCTCTAAAACCTTCTCACCGGCGGAAAGGAACTATACGATCGGAGACCGGGAGTTGTTAGCCATCAAGCTAGCCCTGGAAGAATGGCGTTATCTTCTGGAGGGTGCTCGGCATCCCATCAGTATCTATTCTGACCACAAAAACCTCCAGTACCTCCAGACGGCCCAGCGACTCAATCCACGCCAGGCTAGATGGTCGCTCTTTTTCTCCCGATTTGATTTCCAAATCCACTTCCGTCCGGCGGAAAAGAATGTGAAGGCGGATGCGTTATCTCGCGCTTCAGATGTGGTCGGAGAAGAAACATCCCCGGAGCACTTAATACCCCCGGAGCGTCTTATCCTCTCTGCCCCTGTCGACCTCCGGAATGTCCCACCTGGGAAGACATACGTGGGCCCCGCACTCCGCAGACAGATCCTGAAGTGGGGGCATTGCTCATTGGTGGCTGGACATCCCGGCGCCCGGAAAACCCATCTCCTTATCTCGCGGTTCTACTGGTGGCCGGACCTCGCTAGGGACGTTAAGGAATTTGTTGAGGCCTGTGTCACCTGTGCCCGTAACAAAACACCTCGTCACAGGCCAGTCGGGCTCCTGCTTCCCCTGCCCATCCCTACTAGCCCCTGGTCGCATGTGGCGATGGATTTTATAACCGATCTTCCCCCATCCTCTGGTAACACCGTGATTTGGGTGGTTACAGATCGTTTTTCTAAGATGGCTCACTTTGTCCCACTGACGGGTCTGCCCTCGGCCCCGCGCCTGGCTAACCTATTTTTTCACCACATCTTTCGCCTACACGGGATGCCCCTGCAAATTATCTCTGACCGCGGAGTCCAGTTTGTCTCCAAATTCTGGCGGGCCCTCTGTTCCCTGTTGCAGGTTAAGCTCGATTTTTCCTCGGCCTATCACCCCCAGACAAATGGCCAAGTAGAAAGGGTTAACCAGGTCCTGGGGACCTACTTGCGCCACTTTGTCTCGGCACGCCAGAATGACTGGGCTGACCTACTCCCATGGGCAGAATTTTCCTACAATTCCCTAGATTCCGAGTCAGCGGGGGCCTCTCCTTTCTATATTGTGTACGGCCTGCACCCCCGCCCTCCTCTCCCACTGCCCTCTCAGTCCGAAGTTCTT
This sequence comes from Phyllomedusa bahiana, assembly GCA_025379985.1. NCBI lineage: Eukaryota > Metazoa > Chordata > Amphibia > Anura > Hylidae > Phyllomedusa > Phyllomedusa bahiana. The sequence goes on along the minus strand of JAODAL010062690.1, from coordinate 7,240 downwards.
GCTGCAGATACACTGGTCCGCGACATGGAGACTATTTGGGCCCTGACCCGCCAGTCTTTGCTCCGTGCTTCGGCACGCATGAAAGCTCAGGCGGATAAGAGAAGGAGCCCTCCCCCAGTTTTTTCTCCTGGCGATAAAGTTTGGCTGTCTGCCAAGTATGTCAGGCTTAAGATCCCAAGCTACAAATTGGGTCCCCGCTACATAGGGCCCTTTGAGGTGCTCAGACGTCTAAACCCGGTGGCCTATAAACTCCGGCTCCCGCCCTCCATGCGTATCCCGAACTCCTTTCATGTGTCGCTTCTCAAACCCCTGGTCCTTAACCGTTTTTCTCGTAAGGCTGCCCCTCCTTCCCCTGTGGCGGATGCTACTGACGTATTCCACGTGAAGGAGATCTTGGATATGAAGGTGTCCAGGGGTAAGCGATACTTTCTCATCGAGTGGAAGGGGTTCGGGCCCGAGGAAAGGTCATGGGAGCCGGAGGACAACATCCTGGACCGTCAACTCATTCTGAGGTTCCTCCGGGCTGGGAAGAGGGGGAGGCCTAAGGGGGGGGGGTACTGTAACGCGCGGCACCGCAGACCGTGTCCCGGGCTGCGGGCGCGCTCTCTCCCCGACCCCCACTCGTGTGCCGCGGGCGAGTGGCGGCACGGTCCGTGACCCGGTCCGTGTGCGCGCCCGTCCCGCGGCGTGTATGAACTTACCCGGCCCCGCTCCTGACTCCTGGCGCGCTCTGCACGGCTGCCGGGCGCGCTCCCGTTCTCTAGGGCGCGCGCGCGCCAGCCTTCCCTCTCTTAAAGGGCCAGTGCGCCGGTAATTGGCTGATTGCCGGCCACTGACCCTATATATTGGCTCCTCCTCCGGCAGCCCTCTGCCGGATCTTTAGTGCCTCCTGAGCCTTTAGAGAAAGCGTTTCGTCCCTTGTTTGCCTTACCGTGTACCAGACCGTCTCGTTCCCGTTTCCTGACCACGAACCTCTGCCGCCTGTCCTGACCTTTTGCCTGTCCCTGACTACGCCTCAGCCTCACGATTCTGTACCACGCTTATCCTTGGCAACCACCGCAAGCAAGTCCCGCCAGTGGAAACGACCTGGTAGTTCTCCGCCGCAGCAAGTCCATCCCGCTTTGCGGCGGGCTCTGGTGAAAACCGGGTTCTACTTAGATTCCGTTCCCTGGCGTGGGCTTCCACCATCGCTTGCGGTGGCCCAGCGGATCCACTTCCACTGCCGTTACAGGTAGGACACTGTTAATGGACACATATTGCAAAGTGACTTGTTTTTGCAAGAGCTTTAACATAAAAAGCAGCAATCCCTGTAGTGAGACAACCCCTTTAACTTAGATGTTGCCAATAAACCTATCCAAAGCTTTCAAAGACATGAAATCATCATTTGGGCTGTCCCAAATTTTTTAAAGTAATAAAAATGCCTTAAAAATTCTCCCTCTCATTATTCTGCATTTGGCAAATAGAAATAATTTTGGTTCCTAATTGACCTAAAACGGGGAAGGTTTATTCTGATTTCATGTCAGAGAGAAAAACCTGCAGATGGGGCTTTATATAGAGGGAGGGAGAAACTGCAGATGGGGCTTTAGATAGAGGGAGGGAGAAACCTGCAAAAGAGGCTTTTTTAAGGGGGGGGAAGGGAAAAATCGCAGATGGGGCAAAATCTAAAAGGGGAGGGAAAAAACCTCCCAGATGGGGTTTAATATAGGGGGGAAAGGGAAAAAACCTCAAAGGGGGCCCCTTTATTTTAAGGGGGGGGGAAAAAATCTGGGGATGGGGTTTTTATATGGGAGGGGGGGGAAAGAAACCCTGCAGAGGGGGTTTTTTAATTTAGGGGGGAAGGGGAAAAAACCTGAAAAAAGGGGGTTTTTTTATAGAGGGGAGGGGAAAAAACCGCAGTTGGTTTTTTTAATTTTAAAAGGGGAGGGAGAAACCCTTTCAGATGGGGGCTTTATTTGGGAGGAGGGAAAACCCCTCACGGGGGGGGCTTTATAAAAAGAATGGAGGGAGAAACCTGCGAGGGGGGTTTTTTTTACTTAGTGGATGGAAACTGCTGGTTTCAAAATATAATATATAAATAATTTGGTTGTGCTCAAAATAATTGAACACACATCTGAACCCGTGGAAAAAAAAAAGAAGGACCCCCCCCAAGGGGGACAATGGCCCAAATTTCTGCTCAAAATGTAAAATTTCTTGTCCCGGGGCCAAATTTTTTCCCAGCAGTGCCTTAACCCCTTTTTGGGCCCCGGGAGGCCCACTAAGTTCCAGCCATGGGTCCTTTTTCTGTGCCGGAAAAACAGTTTATGTCCCCGGGCCCCCCTTTGGGGAGAGGGCCTGATTTGGGGTGTATCCCGCCTTTGCCCCTCCCATTTGGGGGGAGCTAAAGGGTTCAGCCGATACTTTTTCCCCCACTTTTAAACCCCTTGCCCAAAACTGGCACGGGGGAAACAACAATGCTGCCACCATTTTCGCTGTTTAGTTTTAAAAACCGGGTCCTTTTTAAACCGACTTATACCCCAGGGTCGGGGAACCCAAACCCCCTTGGGGGTGCTATTAACTATAGACCGAAAATTTTGGGGTGAGGCCTTTTGACCAAGGACAGACTAACTCAAATTAAAGTTTATAGATTTAATTACCTTGAAAGGGGGCCTCTAGACAGGTAATATGTACAAGAGGGATAAAAATTATACAGGCCAGAGAGGAGGGGGGCAAATCCCTTTTATGGTTTTACAGACAAAAGGCATTTAAAATTTAATTCCGGGTTTACCTTGTTTTTTGGGGCCCGGCCGCATGGGGGGCATATGTGGCCTGGTTTCCTGCGGGCGGATTTTCCCGGGAAAATTTGTTTTTTAGGGGGACCCCCCTCCTGGATCAAAAGGAAGAACCCCCCCCTGGGGTCCGGCTTTTATCTTTTGAGGGGGGAAACCCCACTTGGAAACCCCCCACACACCCCTGGGACGGGGGCCTTTTTGAAAATCCCCAAATCAGGTCATGCCCGTTTCTGATACAAAACCCAAAAAGGGCTTTTAAAATCGGCAGGGGCCCCCAGGGCCCCAAACCCCAGGCCGGGGGGTTTCCCTCAGAACCAGCTGGACTTTTTCCCACACCTGGATTTGAAAAACACGGCCCTTTTTATGGACCCCCGTAGGCCCGGGTTTGGATAAACTCAGTCCCCCTGCGTCCTGGGAAACCCGGAAATGGGAATGTGCGTGCGGGGGGGGAAATTTTTCCCTATTTTGGGGATATGAAAATTGCCATGCCCCCATTTTGAGCTGGTCGCCCCCACAAAAACGATAAAAATTCGGGGGACGACCCGACTGGGCTGAATTGAGCCAAAAAATCTTTGAAACTTGCGAGCTTGGGGCCACATTTGTTTTAGTGCTAATTTGGTTACCCTGAGGATCCTTTCATGGGTTTTACCCCATGCTGTGGGGGACTTTCTACAGAGGGGATTGGGGAAGAAAAGCTGTGCTGTTTAACATGGGGGAAATTTGAGCTTGTCCTGTTTGGGGGGGAAAACTTGGTTTTTTGATAATTTGATGGTTGGGGGGGGGGAGGGAAATGTTTATGGGGGGGGCAGTGAAGTGAAAAACTTCCCCAACCCCCTTTCCCCCCCTTTTGGGGCGTAGGGGGCAGCACCTCCCGGTGCTCCAACCACGCGTCCACCTGTCCCCCCCCTTGTCGGTTCAAAACCAACGGGTTTTTCCCGGGGTTCTCGGGGCCCCCTTTGGTTTGGGGGGGAATGACGAAGTTGTACTGTTGGAACGCCGGCTCCCGGTAGCAACCTTCCCATTTGGTTTTCCCGGGGGGCCGTTTTGGGAACCAGCTTTCCCGAGGGTTGTGGGCCCCCCCCACAAATTAAAAAGCCGCCCGTTTTAAATAGGGGGGGCAGCCATTGCAAAGGGGCCCCCACTATCGGGCCCGGCATTCTTTTTTCCCTGGGGAAAAAGGCCACTTCCCCGGGGCCCCAAAACCCTTTCCCGCTCAGGTTTTTTTAAAGGGGTTTTTTCCCGTCCCGTTGTGTCCACCTGGTGAGCACTGGGAAACCCCCGGCCAAAGTCCTGCGTTCCCGGTTTTTTTACTATAAAAAATCCCCCGGGGGGAAGTCGGGGCCCTTTTAGTTAAAATGGGGACTGGGGCAAGGGGGGCCCTTGGGGGGGCTTGGAAGGCCCGTCTCCCCAGGGCTTTTGTCCCAAACGACTGCGGGGGGCAACCTTTCCTGGTTTTAGGTCTGTTTAGGGGCTTTGCCAAAGGTACTATAATGTGGAGCAAAAACCTTTCCTTTTAGTACCCCCGCGGTTCCCAAGAAGGACCTACCTGCTTTTTGGTTTCCGGGGTTGGGCCAGGGTTTCCCATTTGGGTCCAAATTTTCCCGGGGTCTGGGTTTTTAAGGCCCCCCCACCTAAAACCCCGGGTTTCCCCCGGTAGTGGGCCTCCCCTCATGGCCCCGGTTGGGATTTTCCCCGGGTTGAAAGGTCCAAGGGCCCGGCCCGGCGGGTCCTCCAAGCACCTGGTCAAAAAAGGGTGGAAGGGTGGTCCCTCCCCCCGGGGGGGGACTTCGACAAACGGCTATGTCATCCCGGTTTTCGCAGCCCGCGTACCCCTTAAGTCCTTAAGCCCGCTGTTTTACCATGCTGGAAAAAATGGCAGGGGGATTCTTCATGCCGAACGGGCATGACGGTGGACTCGTACCCGTTTCCCAAATTTGGGGGATAAAAGGAAAAGGCCCTTCCCCCTTGCCCCCACGGGTCAAGGGAAATCTGCCCCCCCCAATTTTCCCCCGGGTTCAGATCCATATGGGCGGTACTTGGCCCCCGGCCAAAATGACGGCAGGTCATCCCATGGTGGGGATTTGGGGACCCTCAGTGACCTGACAGCCCTTGAGCCCCCCCGTTTGTCCACCAGGGAAACCCGGGTGGGTCCGTTTCCCCCCCCTTTGGGGGGCAAAGGACCCACCCGGGCCCCCAGGCCCAAAGGGACTGTTGGACGCCTAAAAAGACCCCCCTCTTCAGCATTTTTCGTCAATTTTTCCTCAGCCTGTGCTGCTTTCCCTTCGGGGGGGGGATCCGATATTGGGGTGAACGCCGGATCGGGGGGGGGGGTCCCCGGGGGGTTTCCCACGTGAAAGGGACGGCTGAACTCCGTCCCCTTCCAGGAAAGTTAAGGGGAACCCAAAGCCCTGAAAAAGGGGAGAGGGTTGCCCCAAACCCTTGGGGCCCGTTGGTCCCTCTAGGAGTGTTCCCCAAACTTTCCCCACAATTTCCCCTATGGACCCCCCTGCCCTGAAACCCCGGGGGAAGCATTTTCCAAGAGGTTCTCTGTCTCATTTCCCGGGGGGGTTGCACAAGGGGAAGGGCCCATACCTCCCCCATGGGGGCCCTTCATAATGTTTTACGGGGGAAAGGCCCCTTTCCCCCCTCCCCGGCCGGGTCCGGGGGAAGGGTTTCTTGACCCGCGTTGAGGTTTCTGGTGCATGGGGAAATTTGGGGCCTTTTGGAGGCGGGCCCGAAAACTTTTCCCGTGGTACCGGGGGGGGGCCCAAGGGGCCCACATTTTTGACCCACCTGGTAGGGTTTCCCTCCAACGTTTTTTGGGGGTACCCCTGGGTTTTGGTCCCGGGTGGGCCCTTGCAATTCCCGTGCAATGCTGTGTCAAGGCCTGCATTTTGTCACGGAAGCGCACGACTTTCTCCAAAGACCGAACCCCCGGGGGTTGGGCCCAAAATCCCCCTTTTTCCCGGCCCCCTTCACCAAACCCGAGGCCCCCGCACACGTCCCCCCATACAAGACTGAAGGGACAAAAACCTTGAGGTTTTTTGGAACTCCCGGTATGGGGAACAGCAGGTGGGGAGGGAACCCCCCCGGCCCCCTCGCCCGGGCCCCCGGTTGTGACCAACATCTTAAAACATCTGCTTCAGGGTGCCATTGAAAACCCTTTTTACACAGGCCCTTTGTTGTGGGTGGTAAAGGGTGGGCCCCCCCGATATTGCCCAATGTAACAGCTTACACAAAAGGCTCCATTTTGCTGCGGGCATGAACTGGGTCCCCCGGGGCGTGAGCATTTCCCTTTGGGAAAACCCCCTGGGAGAAAATCCCAGTAAGGGGGGTGGGCCACCTTGTCGGCCCAATGGACGACAAAGGCTACCCCCTTCCGGGGAAACCCAAGGGGGGTAGTCCCACTACCGTCCCGTATGAAGCGTTTCCCCCGGAAACTGCTGGAAATGGACAGCGGTCCAAATTTAAAACCAAAAGCCAAACCCCCCTTAAAAGGGTGTTTTATGAATTGGGGAGAGGGGACCCCGTGGGGGCTTTGGGCCCCCCCCAGCCTTCCCTACCCTCTGACAGGTGGGCACACAAAACAGCCCGTAGGCACCACATCATCCCCATCTTTGGCCAGTAAAAAATTGGCCCGGGCCCCCCGCCCTTTTCCCTTTGGTTTTTTGCGTCCCAGGTTTTCCCGGGCCAACCCGGGAAATTTATGCGCAACCCGCAAAAAACTCCGCCCCGAACGGATAGGGGACCACCAAAACCCTGGGTCCCGGGCCCCCCGCCTCCCGGGGCCCGGGTTGGGGCCACACTGGTTTCAGCCGGGGCCTTGGTCCCCCGACCACCCGGCGGTTGTCTTTAGGGCCAGGGTGGCTGTTCCCCCCCTGCTCCTTGAGACTTTTTAGGCTGTCGTCAGCCGCTAACGCTTTCCTGAAAATCTCCTACAGACGGGGGGGAGAATGGCGAGCTGCCACGCATTGGGGTTTTTTCCCCGGGGGCCTATTCCTGGCCCCCCACCTTTCCCTGGCACTCAACCCGGTCCGATGGGAGGAAAACCCCCTCGGGCCCCGAGGGGCCCCTGGCTCCGGCCCCCCAATCGCGTGACAGCGGGCCCCCCCCGGGGTTTGGGAAACCGCTGGTGGGGCCCCCTCCCCCTCGGGTCATATAAGTTTGGGCCCGTCTGCTTGGTTAACCTGGCCCTCGGCCTCCTGTTTGAGGGGGGTCCCCCGCCCGTGGCCTTCCCACTGGGGGCCCTGCCCCACCAGCATGCTCCCCCCCACCCACAGTTTTTCCCTACCCCAAGCCCAGGGGGCCCCCACCCCCGCTTCCCCCATCTGTGGGGGGCCCCCCCTCTGGCCCCTTTTGCAAACAGCCGGGAAAATTTAAGGCCGTTCCCCAGCGCCAGAAGGGCCCGTCCCAGTTTCCCCTTTTTCCCAAAGGCCCAACCCCAAAGTTTTTGTGGGTTGGGGGGGGGTGGG
>JAODAL010062689.1:0-19618 GCA_025379985.1 Phyllomedusa bahiana | reverse complement strand
GGGAGAAAGGGCAACAGTACTCAAATAGCCCCCCCTTTACAACCAAAGGTGGGCAAAGAGCATTCTAAATGCACAGTACGGCGAACTTTGGGCGATGGGGACAGCAGCGGGAAGACCACACGGGGCCACCCCTTTCAGAAAGAACGGGAAAAAACTGGCTCCATTTCCCCAAGTCATCGAAATTGGGGGGACAGTAGAAGATTGGAAAAACTTTTCCCTGGTTGATGATCTCGATTTCGCTGCGACATTCGGATGGTAGGGTCAGAATTTGGCGTCAACAACAAAGAAAGATGGATCCTTCTCCCTTGTATAAAGGGTTCAGGCGGTGGTGGGGGGTGTCTTGGTGTGGGGAATATTTTCTTGGCCTTTTTTGGGCCCCTTGGGACCAATTGGCATCTTAAAACCCCTTCTGGAATCTATCAGAAAAATTGGGGCATTTTCTGAACAAAAGGGGGTCCAACCCCGTTACTAGCATGGGTATAATAAAGTCCCCGTGATGTTTAAATTTGATGTATTAACCGTACTGGTACCAATTACATCCTATCTGGGCCTGCCTACATCATCAGTGACCCCGTCCACATCAGCAGTGACTCTGCCAACATCAGCACTGGCACCGCCCCCATCAGCTACTTTTTCCTCTTTTGTATATACAGAGCTGAAGGACCTATTTAGCAGCTCTGCCTTCTCCTGATCCCCAGTGACCAGCTCTACATTACTGTTATTTAAGTGTCCTAAATGCTCTGACTCTCCTCTTCCCTTCCTGTTTGCCCTGTCCTTCCTAAATAGCGTAAAACCCTGAAGTTTAACAGTCCAATCATGCAAGGAGTCCAGCCATGTCTCAGCAACACCAACTATATCAATCTGTTCCTCTAAAACTAGCATCTTAAGTGCCTCCATTTTGCTTGCTAACATTTGTGAAGAGACTGTTTAAAATCCCTTCTAGTTTTACCAGTTCAGTAGGTGGTATAGGATTAAAAGAAATATTGTGGGAATCTATATCTTTAATGCTGGTTTTAGAAAAGAAGGACACTCGTAAAACGAGTGAAATAAGGCGTTCCCGTGGCACTTTCAGGGGCAAAAACCATTCAAAGAAAGCCAACTAAAGCATCAAGCTGGTTTATTAAAGTAAATATAAACAGGGAAGCACCTTTCGCAGGGACTCTCCCCTGCTTCCTGGCACTTTAAAACAAAAAAAACGAGCTTTTAAATAGTTAAAAATTGAAACCGAGGTTTAAATTGAAAAATTTAAAACTCTTGGGCCCTGTTACACGGCTTTTTCCCCGACGGATTTGTGAGCCTTTATGAGTCACAAATCCGCCGTGAAAAGGGGCAGACGGGCGCCGCTCCGCCCCATAAAGCATTGTTTACGGCGCGCCGCCCGTAAGTAATGTGCATTCACTTTCTCCCCCCGCGGGGATTCGCGAGGGGGAGAAGCGATAAGGATTCATCGTTCTTTATGTGAGCAGTGGATTACAGTAAGCTCGCGGGATTGGCGCCGTACTGCGCGCTGTTACGGCGCCAATCGCGCAGAATAAGCCGTGTATGCAGATTGAAACGAGGCAGCTTACACAACTATTACAACATGACAAATTTAGACAAATATAAAAACAGAGTTACCAGGTTTAAAAACATAAATATGTTTAAAAACATTACAATAGAATTACGAATAATATCCAAATTATTAAAATAATAAAAAAATATACATACGTTTTCATAAATATACAATTTAAAATAAAAAACATGTACATAAATAAATTATGCTGGTCCCGGAAATTGAACCCTCATTGTCTACTTCGAAGTTCCCTATGTCAACCATTACTCTATCACTCCATTCAATGGTGCCCTGTACTTCATTTAACCCATAAGGTGTAATGGTGCTAAACTTATAAATCCAGTAAATTTCCCAACTTCCTAAATTTCTCTAAACTTCCTATGGCAATCTGGATCCTCACCATCCACAGCCTCCATTGGCTGAACATAGAAAACTGGTTTGACTCCCGGATGCTTCTCCACAAAATGTCTGGAGGGCTATGCAAAAATTTTTACTGTCTAACATTGTAACGGTGGTTAATTAATCTTCTTGATAATATTAAAGTGGTCTTACCCACATATTGAATACTGCATGTACAAGTTAGTACATAAATTACAAACGATGATGTACACGTTAAAAAGATTTAATATTAAAAAGTTCACCAGTACTAAAGAAAAAAATCTTTCAGAACTGGTGAGCATTCCACAACATTTACATAAGGCATGACCACAAGAAAAAGAACCTACTTTTTTAACCACTGCCGTATCTACATTTTCTTTACTCTTAATATTATGACATTTTAATTTTGAAGGAGCAATCTTATTTTTGACGGTAGACGCCTTTCTAAAAGTTAATTGTGGCCTCTCCGGTAAAGCTGAACATAAAACTGGGTCTAACTTCAAGATATCCCAGTGTTTGTTCAGAAGATTTCTAAATTCATGATGTTGAGAACAAAAGGTGGTAATGAATTTAAAATGATTTTCCTCCACACCCTTAATCAATCCTTGACCTACTTTATTTAAATATTGATTCTGGGTAAGAGACTTTGCTCTATTTTTTGCTTCATTTATTAAAGGGATGGGTGACTCGTTAGTGTTAAAAGGTCTCAGGTGTAAATGGCGAGCAGGTGTGTTATATTTGGTTTTATCACTCTCGCACTTTCTTATACTGGTCACTGGAACTTTTTGAGGATCTGAAAGAAAGAATTGTTGCTCACATAAAGCCTAGGCTGTAAGAAGATTTTCAACACCCCAAAACTGAGCTGCAGCATGATGACCAAGGCCATACAGCAGTTTAACAAGACAGGTTCCACTCACAAGATGCCTCGTCATGGTCGACCAAAGAAGTTGAGTGCACGTCCTCAGCATAATATCCAGATTGTCTTTTCAAAATAGACGTATAAGTGCGTCAGCATTGTTGCATAGGTTAAAGGGGTCGTGGAACGGCCTGTCAGTGCTCAGACCGTAAACCACACACTGCATCAAATTGGTTTATATGGCTGTCTTTCCAAAAGGAAACCTCTTCTGAAGATAATATACAAAAAAGCCCACAAACAGTTTGCTGAAGACAAGCAGACTAAGGACATGGATTACTAGAACCATGTCCTATGGATTACTGGAACCATGTCCTGTGGTCTGATTAGACCAAGATTAACTTATTTGTAGAGATTTGCGAATCGATTCTAACGAAGTGGAATTCATTTAGAATCTCAGGAAAACTTTGATTCTGAACGAAGTCGAAGTTTGGGATGATTCGCGGGAACGAAGCTTGTTTTTAATTGATAAAATGGCCGCAAGCACATGGCGTTACATGGGGCAAAGAAGTCTGGGAGGAAGAAAGGAGGACCCTCAATGACATGTGCAGAGATGAAGCCAATCAGAGACCGGCAGGATTCTGTGACGTCACCGCACTATATAAGTCGGGACGAGACGCTGGCAGTTCACACTCCTCTCTCTGTGCCGTGTTGTAGCTGCTGCAGCTGCAGTAGCTGAGATCTCATACAAAAGAAATAACTTTTATACAGCGATTTTTGGGGGGTGTCACAGCTTTTCTCAGAGACTACTACTCTTACGTTCTAATTTTGATTTTGTGGGTTATTGGAATTGAAGTCCAGTGTGCATCCAATTCAGCTGCATATACATTTTAATGCTATCTGCTCAGTTCTGGAGCACATTGAATATCCTAGGGTTGTCTAAGCCTGTTTTTGCTTTTGTATTCAGTTAAAGAAACAGCGTTTTTTACAATCCACATACCAGTTAATTTTTGGCAGCTCATTTATTTTGTGCAATTTATATCCTAGGGTTAATTAAGCGTGTTTGTGCTATTGGAGTCAGTAAAATAAAAGGTGTTTTTCAATGCCAAAGAAGAAATTTTTCCTGGTGATTCCTATAGCATAATTTATCCGACGGTTAAATAAGTGTGTTTCTGCTTTTTTTAGTCAGTAAAATACACGGCGTTTTAACATGCCACATACGAATTAATTTTTGGCTGCTCATTTCTTTTGCGCAATTTATATCCAAGGGATATCCAAGCCTGTTAGTGGGTTCATTTGGAGTCAAATACAGGGTGTGTATTTATCATATACAGATATCTTCATTAAAAAAGAGTCTGCAAAATTTTTGAACAAACAAATATGTCAGACAGAGAGGTGGCAGGCTCTTCACATGTGAGTGGGGAGTGGCACAAACATTCCCGGAGGGAGCACAGATCACAGTCAGTAAGGGGACATCGCAGCAGGGTGACTCGGTGAGGTCAGAATGGCCGGTGTCATCTAGCCGGCCGTGTGTTGACCAGCAACCCAAGGGGGTTTTTAATTGGTTGACTAGGTCATCCACTTCCTCCCCGATGGACATATGACAACCCCAGCCAAGAGTCAGTGGGAACGTCAGACACAACCCTTAGTTTTGGGTTTGGCCCGGGAGGGGGTCAGCGGCCTTCACCTGTCCTCAACCCGCCTCTGTCCCATTACGTTCCCTCAGCCAGAGATCTACTATTTGGCTCAGCGCACTATACAGCGAGGAAAGAACAATTTGAGGAGGACAGTCAGCAGCTACTTGGCAGCGAAGAAATGGGGCCAATATCCCCTGCTTCTTGCAGTAGGCCGCAAAGTATAGATGTGGAGAGTGGCATGGAAGGTTTATGTTGTGAGGGGTCAGCCTCTGCATACCAAGACCCTTTGAGGAGGACAGCAGTGAAGATCAAACAATAATCAATGATGATGTAGCCGACCGCACTTGGGAAACCGGGTGAAGCAAGGGCTTCATCATCGTCAGGGAAGAGGGCGTCAGCTTGCGCTTCAGGCAGCGATGCACCCAAACCTAAGTGGGTAGTGTCCCCGTGAGTGGGCAGGGTAGCAGCAATGCAATGGGGGGAGAAAAAGGGTTTAAACGGGTTTAAAAAAAGTTCGCAGGGCCCAAAGGGAAAGTAGCGGCACAGGGGGATCGGACCCTTTGGCAGCGGGGGTTTGTAGTAAATCGGGCGGATCATTTGGCTTTTAAAGTCAGCGACTCGAGGGGGTTTTGGGGCCCATTTCTTTGCTTGTTTTTATTGAACAAGAAAAGCTAGAAAAGGGGGGGTTTTCCCCGAAATTCGGTTGTCACTTCGCCGAATTTCTCGGAAAAATAATAACTTAGTTCCAAATTACTTCGGGACGAATACGTTAAAAAACAGTTTTTCCCGGGCGCAAGACCCTGAAAGGGTGCTGTAGAATGTTGTGTCATGTTTTAAAATATGCAAGGGAGCTTGGTTTGGTTTCCCCAAAAAAAATTTGTTGTGTTTTAGTATGACACGCCCCTTGGCTCCCCGCCGCCCCTTTTAGAATGCTTCACTAAAAAATTTCCCCAGGGGGCATTTAAAAGGGGGGCAAACTGAAAAAAAAAACTGGGGGGGGTTTGTACCCTGTTTAAAGTCATGGCAGCAAACAGCGGGAAAAAAAAACAAGCTGAGGGTCGGTTTGGAAAACCTCGGGGACAGAGTGTGGGGGGGTGGGGTTTGGCAGCCAAAACCCAGCATGAGGCCCAGACAGTGGAAAAATAAATTCTGGAGGTGGCAAAAAATAGGAGTAGGCCACAGAGTGGAAAATGCCCAAAAGTAGGGTGGGTTTTAGGGACAGCGGGTCACAGCAGCAGCATGAGGTGGGAAGGGGGGAACAAGGGACTTTTGGGGAAGGGGCCCAAAAACGGGAGTGGGCCCAAAAGATTTCCCAAAATGACACAGTTTGTAGGTCCGGCATCAAGCCACACCCAGCAGCATGGGGTTTCAGACAGTGGGCACAAGGGACAAAAGTTTTTAGGCCCGGGCCCAGCAGCCCCCCAGCAGCAGCATGAGGTCGGGAACGTGGCCCCAATGAAGAGTTTTGTAGTCACGGCATCAGCCACAGCAGCAGCATGAGGTCGGGACAGTGGCACAATGAACAGTTGTTTAGGCACGGCAGCAGCCACAGCAGCAGCATGGGGGGTTCAGACAGTGGCACAATGACATTCTGGAGGTGGAAAAAACAGAGTAGGCCACAGAGGGGGGAAATGACACAGTTTTGGAGGTCACGGCGAGCCACAGCAGCGGCATGGGGGCAGACAGTGGCCCCAAGGGACAGAGGGGTGTGGGTCATGGCAGCAGGCACAGCACCAGCATGAGGCCGGGAAAAGTGGCACAATGTTTTTCTGGAGGTAAAAAAAAAGGGGGAAATTTGGTACAGGTGGCACAATGACCAGTTTTAAAAGGTCCCCGGGCGCACCCACACAGCAGCATGAGGTCAAAAAAGTGGCCCCAACCCTATTCTGGGGGTTTGGAAAAAAAACTGGGGTAGGCAACAGAGTGGCAAAATTTAAAAAGGGGAGAGTGGAGGGGGGGACGGCAGAGGAGCAACAGATGGGGTTTCAGAGAGTGGCCCCGGGAAAAAATGTGGAGGTCACGGCAGCAGCCACAGCAGAAAGCATGAGGTCGGGACAGTGGCACTATGAAAAGAGTGGGGGAGGTGGGTGGCAATACCAGTCCTGGTAAAGGAGGTTGGTGGGAGATGGAGAAACTGTCAGAGTTTGTTTTGGAATCAGGCGGGGGGGGCATCAAAAATAGTGGCCTGGGGGCGGGAGTTTAAACCCCGGGACTATTTCTCACATTTTTGGGGGAGGGTCATGGCTGATGTAATTGACGCCAAAGGGCGGGGTGGGGGGGAATCCGGGCCGATCCATCCCTAAATTTTCTTGGACAAAGGTCGAGTTTCCACTTTTTGTGGAAAAGGGGGTTTTCCCCCTTGGGGAAAACGATGGCCCCCCCGGCTGAACACCCGCTTTTGATGCCCCCAATTATGGGGGCCCGGGGAAACCTTTTCCCCACGGGCAAACTTGGGAAAAGTTGCAGCCACACATCCGGGTTTGGCTGCCCAGTAGTCCAGGGGACCCTTCTAACTGGGGGGGGAAGGTTTTTTTCCCAAAAAGTAGGCCACCCCCTGTTGGTTGGGGGTTTTGCTCGGGGGCCTTTGGTGTGCTGGGGGCCCCGGCCTCCCTCACTAAGCGGGGGGAGGAATTCTCATCAGTGACTCCAGACTTGGGTTGTGTTTTTTTGGGCTGGTACTGCCCCGACCCCCCCCCCCACCCCTTTTCCCCCGGCCCCGCAGCGTAGTACGTGAGGGGTTTAAAAGAACCCCCGGTCAGACCCTGTCAGGGGGAGGGAGGGTTTTTTCCCGCACATGGGGCAGGGGCCCCCAAAATGACTGGGGGGTTTTCCCCTTTTAGTTTTGGGTTTTTTGCCCTCCTGTCCCCTTTAGCGGGGGGAAAAAGGGCCCCCAAAATTTTGGGAAACCGGTCCCGGGGGGGGGCCAATAGGGTGGAGAGCCAGAAGTCACCCCTCTCCCGGGAGGGCGGACTTTTTGGGGCTGCCCCTTAGCCCGGGGCAATTCAGCAGGGCTGCGGGCCATTGCACAAGTGACTCCGAGGGGCCCCCCTGCCTCCATCTCCACTTTTGTACTGAAGGTGCATGCGGGCCCATCTGCCTCGTTTTCCCTTTTTTTTCCCCATCTACCCTCCCCCAGCTGTTTCCTGCTTCTCCTTCTTGTCCCCGGGGTTGGGAAAAAATCCACTAATTTCACCGGGAAAATGTTCTGCCCCAATGTCCCCCCTCTTCCTTCCTCCATTTCAGCCCCCACCGGACTCTTTGGGGCCGGTGAGTTTGTATTTGGGCCACGTCTCCATTTCCCTCCCCAAGACAGTTTCGCGGGTTTGTTCCGGACAGGGGAAGCATTTGGAAATGACGTTTTTTTCCCCCGAAAGTCCTGGCACTGACAAAAAAACTTTGGCCTCCTCGAATGGCCTCAAAAAAAGGGCAGGGTGTCACGCATGGGGCTGTCACTTGCTGACATAAAAGGTTAACGGGGGAGTACCTGGTCCCCCTGGTCATCAAAAATCGTTAATGGCCTTTCTTGTTCATACAGGGGCCCAAAAAATGTGCAGGCGGGAAAACCCAAATGGGTGGAAACATCGTACCCAGAGTGTTTTTGGGGGGACCCCGTTTTTCCGCTGCAACTCGAGGGGGGTTTGTTCCTGGCTTTTTTGGAAGGAAAAGGAAGTGCATGCCATTTTCCCCTGGCCATTTTCAGAATGTTCTAAAGTTGGGGGGAAGATTCGGGGAACCTTTTCACAACCAAAATTAAACCCCGTGCGCCATGAGGACGCATGGACCCAACCCCTCTCGGTGCAAGCGCGGGAAACCCCAGGGTTCCCCCCATTGCCCGTCCCCATGGTTCCGATTTGCAGTTGGGCGGAGGGAAACCCAAACATCGATTTCTTTGGCTGCATGACGCGGGCATTTCCCCCCCTGTGTGACTTGGTTCGCCGGGGCAAGCCAGGTGGTAAAAACTGCGGGGGCCCACCGCTGTCCCCCTAACATGTGGTATGATGGAGAAAGTACTTGTGGAGGGGGGGAGATGGTGGTGGTGGGGGAAGGATGGGGGGGAGGAAGGGGGGCAATTTGGCGCAGGACCCCGGCTTTTGGGACAATTTGGAGGGGGGGAAAGTGGCTTTCCCCTGCCCAAAGTTGTTGGTGTCCCTGGGCCGGAAGAACATTTCCCCCCAGTTGGCCGAAAGGGGAAATGTAGGGCCCTGCCCGTAGTTAAAGCCCCAGACGGTCCGCGCCCCGCTTTGACCTTGGGAAACAAAAGAAAAAGCTCAAAGGGACTGGGCCCCCCTTTGTTCTACATATTTATAAAGTGCTGGGGTATTTCCCCCCTTTTTGGGAAAAGAAAATTACGGCTTGGAACTCTCCCCCTCGGCTCGGCACAACCCAAATTAGTTCTTTGAATGGTGAAGAGTCCACCTTTGGGAAATGGAGGGCTGAAAGCACCAAAAAATTTGGGACAGGAGAAAGGTACCCTTCTGCACCTTGGGGGATGGTTGGCGAAATATGTTGTCTTTTTGGGCAATCGCCTCGCTGAACGATGCTGGCGCCATGGGGTAGAAAGGGAGGGGGAAGCATCTGGACCGGGGGGATGATGTAAAAGAGAAAAGCTCCCTTCTGCAGGGGGTGTGGACCCTTTAAACTGGTTTGCAATGGCATGCGTGCCACGGGGCGCGCTGCGGGTGCTGTTGCTTGAGGCGGCAGGAGGGACCCCACCCTTCTGGGGCCCCCCGTTTTCCCAGGCCCGGATTTTAACGCTGATTTTGGTTGACGCAGGGCCGGGGTTTGCCAACGTTGGGCCCCCTGGCCTCCCCTTCCTTTCTGCCTACAAAATTCTACTTATACATATTTGGGGCTCCCCGGGGTTGTCTTAGCAAAGAACTGCCACCCTGCCGGTATGGGTTTTTTCTCCCCAAAACGCTCCCCCATGAGGATTTACTCCCGCCCTGCCATGCTGAGCCCCCGTCCCGCTACTTTCTTGGCCCTGGAAGCGGGTTTTTTACCCCCGGGGGCCGCTTGGCTCCCGCCCCTCACGGTTTGCTATCCTGCTAAACCCCGGCCAATGACCCATTTGCTGGCTGCGCCGTTTCCCTGAGGGCGCAAGCTGCCCCCTCTTCCCCTGACGATGTTGAAAAGGCCCTTGCCTCCCCCGGTCCCAATTTGGGGGTGGCTACTTCATATCTTTTGTTTTTTCATCGTCACTGCTGCCCTCATACCTGCCCTTGGGGAATGCAGAGGCTGCCCCCTCACAAATGACCCCCCATGCCACTCTAACATTATATTTTGCCACCTACGGGCAAGAAAGAGGGGAAAATTGGGGCCCCTTTTCATGTGAAAGTACTGCTGACTGCCTCCTAAAAATTTGTTCATCCTCGCTAAAAATGGCGTGACCCCCAGCCACATGGGTGATCTCGGGGCTGAGGGAAGGGGGAAAGGGGAAACAGGGGGGGTTTTGGGGGGACGGTGAGGGCCGTTTTCCCGCCCCCGGGCCTGCCAACAAAGGGTTGGGGTTGACTTTCCCCCCGGATTTTGGGTTTGGGGGTTTTGTCAGTTGTCATCCGGGGGAAGGGGGATGACCTAGTAAACCAATAAAGGGGAACCCCTTTGGGGTTTGCTAATCAGCACAGGGGCCGCTAGGGGGCCCAGGGGGTTTTGGGCCCTTTAAACCGATGCCCCCTGCTGCAATTTCCCCCTTGCTGTGCTGCGACCGGGGCCCGGGAAATGTTTGTCCCCTTGCCACTCGCAGGTGAAGACCCTGCCCTCTCTGTCTGACTTTACTGTTTGTTCTAAAATGCACAGACACTGTTTGATGAAGATATCTGTATATAAAAAAATACAAACCCTGAAATTTAAATTCCAAATGTATTATTATTATTTTTAAAAATTTTATTTTAAAGCGCCATTGTTTCCACGGCGCTTTTACATTTGGGGGGGTTTACATACTTGAAAATTTTCAAGGGGAAGTACAATAAATGAAAATTTAAATGATTTATAACTGGTCCAGAGGGAGGAGGACCCTGCCCGGGGAAGGCTTAAAATCTAAAAAGGAGGATTTAAAGAGACGGGGGAAAAAGGGGCAGACATTTTTTGGGGGGTGTACATTTGGCACGGGTTATTGTAGGTTATAGGAAATTTCCAAAAAGGAAAAGGGGGTTTTCGGTTGCTTTTGAAGCTGGTGAGGGAGGGCAGAGTGTCTGATGTTTTGGGGGCAGTGCTTTTCCAAGGTGGGGGGAAAAAAGCTTTAAGAGAAGTCTTGGAGAGGGTTTTTGGTGAGGACCCTGATAAGGGAGAACAAAAGGGAGAAGGTCCTGTGAGGACGGGAGTTTGGGGTTTAGAGGGGAGATTTTTGGAAAATTTTAAAACAGAGATATATATGGGGGGGAGAGGTTATGGGGGACTTTTGTAGGTCATGGTTAGCAACTTAAAATGAATTCGCTGGCTTTTGGTACCCAATGAAGGGAGTGAAAGAGGGGAGAGGCAGAGGTTTTAGCGAGGAGAGAGGTGGTTTAAGGGGACGGGAAAGCAGAGTTGGAATGGTTAAAGGGGGGAAGGAAGAGTGTTTAGAGGGGAAAGGCCCACAGAGAAGGATTTTGCGTAGTCAAGGGGGAGATGAAAAGGGGGCAGGGGAGGGGAAATTTTTTTTGGTGTCAAATTGGTTGGGGAAAACGAACGGATGCGAGAGATATTTTTCAGGTGGAAGGGGGCGGCAGGGGAGGGTTTGGATGTGGGGTTTTGAAGGACAGGCGGGAGTGGGGGTTTAACCCCAAGGAAAGGGGAAACTTGGGAACAGGTGGGGAGTTTTACACCCCTTTGGGCGGGCGAAAGAGAGATCAGGTGGAGGGGATGGAGGGGGGACGGGGGAAAAAGATGTTTGAATTCTGTTTTCTTTACATTTGGGTTTTTGGGGGGACGGGGGGAGAAAAAGGAGGAAATGGACGATGCCCGTCTGGGATCGGGAGAAAAAGAGGGGTTTGACATCTGGGGGGGAGATGTAGAGTTGGGTGTATCAGCAAAAGGTTTTGGAAATGAAAGCCATTTTGAAGCAAATCAGTTGCCCCAACCGCCAAAGGGTGTAGATAAAAAAAGAAAAAAGGGGACAGGATGACCCGGGGGGGACAAAAACAGAGAGGGGCCCGGGGGGGGGAGGGGGTTTTGGGAGCGAAAAAATGAGGGACGCGGAATGTAGACCCAAAAAAGGGTACCAGGGGGACCCGGGAAAAAGACCCAAAGTCTGTGATGCTGGGGGAAGGAGAGGATGTGTAGAAAGGGGGAGTGGTAAACAGTTCAAAGGCAGAGGACAAGTTAAAAGGAAAGGAAAGAGGAAAGGGGGTTACTGGCGGGAGCGGTTTGGGATTTGCTGGGTCTTTTTGGGGGACATTGGTTAGGGCGGTTTTTTTTTAGAGGGGTTGGGGTTTCGGAAACCAGTTGTATTGGGCCCAAAAGAAGTTGGGGGGAGGGTTGAGAGGACAGTTAAAGGGTTTGACAGGGCTGCTCTGGGAAATTTTGGGGAGGCAAAAGGGAGCGGGTGAATGGGGCAAATAGTTGGGGCAGAGAGGAGGGATAAGGGATGGGTTTTTAAGGATGGGAGTGGGCAGTAGCATGTTTTTAAAAGGGGGGAAGGGGGAAAAATGGGCCCCAGATGGCGATAAGTTTAAAAGATGGTGGGGGGTTGGGAAAAAAAGCGACTAAAAGGGCTGGAATAAGGTGTGAGGCAGTTGGGGCAAGATTCCGGTGGTGAGGTTTTTTTTTGGGGTTTTTTACAGAGAGAGGAAAGATTATCATGTTAAAAAGTGGGGAAAAAAAGTTTAAATGGGAAGAGGGATTGAGCATTATAGAGGAAGGCGCTGGGGTTGGGGGTGAAGCTTTTCTTTCTAAGGTTTATTTTGTGTAGGGAAATGAATGGCAAAGTCGTCTGTGAAAAGGGGGAGGGTGGAGGAAAGGGGCTTTGGGGGGCGGAGGAGGGGAGTTAAAGGTGTTGAAAAGTTGTTGGGGGTTTTAAAAAGAGAGGATTATAGATTGGAGAAGTAATCCTGTTTGGCTTGGGTGAAATGCAGATTTAAATGTATGTAGTATTGGTTTTTATGAGGAAAGTCGTCGGGGGGAGCGAAATTTTCTTCCAAACGGGGGGTTTTGCAATTCTGGAAAACTCGCCTCAGCTGGTTTTTGTGGAGTGTGTGTTCCAGGGTTGTTGTTTATTTTGCGGGGGTTTTGTTGTGTGTGAGGGGAAACGACCCGAGTCAAGGGTTTGGGGGTGGGTTGTGTGGTTGTAGAAAGTGGTGGCTGCCGGGCTGGGTCATTAAAAAGAGGAAAATTTTGGGAGAAAGAGGTGTTTAAAAAGGGAAACAGGAGAGTTGGGGAGGGTTGGGGTTTTTAAGTTCTGTTTTGGGGGGGCACTAGATGTGGGATTGGGAAAGGACCGGTGGGGGGGAAAAGGGGGGGAAAAAGGGGAGGAAATTTTTGGGGTTTTGATATTGGGGGGGGGGGGTTTGGGGAAGTCACGATAGGGGCAGAGGCCCGGGGGAAAATGAGGTCCAGTGTGTGTCCATCTTTGTGAGTGGCCCCCAAAAGGTTCATGGGGAGATCAAAGGAAAAAACAGAGTGGGGGGGTGTATTTGGGGTTTTTGAAAAATTTTCCCATATAATTGTAGGGATGTTGATGGAAAAAAAATGGGCAAGCCGGAAGCAAAAAAGGGCAAGGAAGGCCCGGGGGACAGGGCCTGGTGGTCGGTAGGGCAACGCCTTGAAGGGGTTTGGGAAGGGGGATTTGATGGGGGACAGAGTGCACCTCAAAGGGGAGAGTGTGAGGGAAGGCAGAGGTGAAGAGGGGGGCAAAAGGAAAAAATGTTCCCGAAAGGGGGGAGGTCAAAAACCTCCGCCAAACCGTTTTCCAGGGCGAGGGGTTTTGGGTAAATTGGGGGGCCGCCAAAGGGAGGGAGACAGCTGGGAGGGTTTTGTCAGAGGGGGGGCGGGCCCTTTTCAGGTCCCGACCAAGGAAGAGTAAATTTCTTGAGATAATTTAAATCATGTTTGTAGGGAAAAATTTATTAATAAGACCCCTGATTCCAGGAGCTCCAAGGGAGAGGGATAGGGGAAGCAGGGGTCAGGGGGGATGTGCTAGGGTTTATGGGGTTAACGAATTAGTATTGGTGCAAACGGTTAGAAAGAGGGGGGAGGGGGAATTGGGTGGGGAAAGTGCTGGGGGGGGGCCCTGGGTTAGGGGGTATGTCCCCCAGCAGCCCGGAGCAGTAGAGAGAGGGTTTAGCAGGTGGGGGTAGGGAAAAACAATGGTTAAGCCCGGGTTTTTTTTTGGGGGCGGAGGGGGATTAACAGTGGGGGAAAAGGGTTTTGGGGGCAGCAGGGGAAAAATGAGAGGGTAGGGAGCATGGAGAATTTTAGAAATTTATTGCCCCGCGAGGATTTTGGGGTTTGGCAGTTAGGCAAGGAAAGTGGAGATAGAGATAATGGTGGGAAGGAAAAAACATTTGTGCCCGACAGTTTAGGGAAAGGGTTTGGAAAAAGGAAAAGAATTTAAAATAGTGTTACCTCGAATCCTTGTTCAATTTCCCAGTTCAAATTGGATTAATTCACACTTAGAGCGGGACTTTTTAGAGGGCCCCAAAGGGATGCAGTGCTTGTCTTTTATTGAAAATTACCATTCTAAGCAGAGTATCAGATTTTGAACAAAAATGGGGAAAGGGGGCCCAGCCAGTTAATTAGAGAGTGGGGGGAGAATGGAAACGAGGGGTTACAAGGTGAATTGGCCCCATGCACACAGCAAAGGGGAAATTTGGGGTTTGAGAAGATTTCAAAATTTTTGATAGCAAAATTATGTTTTGCTACAGATTTAAAATCAAAGGAGAAAACATACATCAAATGGAGGATTGGGGGGCAGTAGTGGATTTTAAAAAAAAAGAAACAATGTGAATGAGAAAGAAAATTTGGGTTTGCAGATTTAAGAAGGAATTCCTGGAGCTAAAATTTTGGGGGAAATTTTGGATTAATTTACACTTTGGGGCGGGCACTTTAGGGAGGGCCACCCCCCTAACCAAAGGCCACACGTGGGCTGCAGTGCTTGTTTATTAGTAATTACCCTTTAAGCAGGGGTTTCAGAAAGTGAACAAAAAATGGGAGGGTAAGAAACCAGTTAAATTTGCAGAGTGGGGGGGGGGAATAGGGAAAAGAGAATTTCAAGGTGAATTTGGCCCCCTGCACCCCGCAGGGGAAATTTGGGGTTTGAGAAGATTTTCAATTGTGATAGCAAGTTATGAAATTTATACAGTTTAAAATCAAAGGAGAAGCCCTTTCATCAAAAGGAGGATGGGAGCAGTTGTGGATCAAAGGGAGAAGCATAACAAATGGAGGGTGGGGGGCGAAAAGGATCAAAGGGAGAAGCAATTTAAACAAAATGGAGGACGGGGGGCAGTAGTGGGGTCCCAAAAGGGAGAAAACCCTACATAAAAAAGGAGGAGGGAGCAGTAGGTTTGGTTAAAAGGGAGATGCATTCCTGGGAAAGGAAAAGGTAGGGGTTTATTTAGATTGAAAAAGGGGAAATTTCCCTTGGGGCTTACAAACTGGGGAAAACTGGATTTAAATTTAATTTTGAGCAGGCACTTTTAGCGGGCCCCCCGTGACCAAAAAGGCCCCAAGGGGCTGCAAATGCTTGTCTATTGTAATTCCCTTTAGGGCAATAGGAATTCAGATGTGAACAAGAAATGGGAGGGTCGAGCCCGTAAATTAGCAGGAAATGGGGGGGAGAATAGGAAAAGAGTTACAAGGGGGAATTGGGCCCCCCTGCAAACTCAGGGAATTGGGGGTTATTTTGAGAAAGATTGCCCAAATTTTCATAGCAAGTTTTTTGGATATAACTACAGATACACAAACAAAGGAGGGAAACTTTTCTTTAAAAGGAGGGTGGGAGCAGTAATGGGTAAAGGTTTGAAGCATACAAACAAATGGGGGGATGGGGGCGTTTAAAGGGTCAAAGGGAAAAAGCTACACAAAAAAGGGAGACGGGAGCAATAGTGGGCAAAAAGGGAGAAGCTTTCCTGTGGGAAAGAGAAAAGATTTGGGGGTTTGTCAGATTTAGAAGAAGGGAAATTCCCTGGGGGGTAAATAACTGGGAATTTTTGGTTTTAAATTTTCCCCTTGAGGGGCACTTTTAGCAGGGGGCCAACCCTTTTCCAAAAAGGCCCCACGTGACTGCAGTGCTTGTCTATATAGTAAATTTCCATTCTAAGCGAGTATCAGATTTTGAACAAAAAATGGGAGGGTCGAGCCCGTTAATTAGCAGGGTGGGGGGGGGAATAGGAAAGAGATTACGGTGAATTGGCCCCAGGGACAGCAGGGAAATTTGGGTAGAGAAGATTCAATTGTGTAGCAAGTTATGACTATAATAAAAGATACCATCAAAGGGAGAAAACATAATCAAATGGGGGGATTTGGGGCAGTATTTGGGTGAAAGGTAAAAAAGGATACATCAAAAGGAGGATGGGGGGCAGTGTGGATTTAAAAGGGAGAAGATACATTCCAAAGGGGGAAGGGGCAGTAGTGGATGAAAGGTAGAAGATACATTCCCAAAAGGGGGGATGGGAGCAGTAGTGGATCAAAAAGGGAGAAAACTTTTCATCAAAAGGAGGATGGGGAGCAGTAGTGGATGGAAAAGGGAGAAGCATACATAAAAAGGAGGATTTGGGAAGGCCTTTTGTGGATTTTAAAAGGGAGAAGCATACATCAAATGGAGGATGGGAACAGTAAATGGGGGAAAAGGGAGACGGCCCTTTTTTTTCCCTCAAATGGAGGAGGGGGGAGTAGTGGATCAAAAAGGGAGAAGCATTTCATTTAAATGGGGATGGGGGGCAGTAGTGGATCAAAAAGGGGGGGAAAAAAACATACATCAAAAGGGGGATGGGAGCAGAGGGGATCAAAAGTTTGAAGCATACATCAAATGGAGGATGGGGGGCCCGTAGTGGGTCAAAAAAGGTTTGAAGCATCATAAATGGGGATGGGAGCAGTAGTGGAGCAAAAGGGGGAGAAACATACATCAAATGCAGTATGGGGGGGAGTAGTGGATTTAAAGGTAGAAGCATTACCTGGGGAATTTAAGGGAAAAAAAAGGGTTTTCCCCAGATCTGAAGGGAAAGGGAAATTTCCTTTGGGGCTACAAAAACTTTGGGGAAATTTTGGGTTAAATTCACCTTAGAGCGGGCACTTGAGCAGGGCCACCCTGCCAAAGGGGGGGCCCCACGTGGGCTGCAGTGCTTGTTATATAGTAACCAGTAAAAAGGGTTGGTTTTTTCCTTTTTGGGTATAAATTACGTCCCCAAATGGGCAGGAAAAAATTTACCCTTTTTGTTTGGGTTTTAAAAACTCTGTGTATTTTATGAAAAATATAAGCACAAAACAGGGTTTTTAACCTTTGGATATGGAAAATTTTGCTACAGAATTTCTTCTGTGGGCCGGTGACAAACAAAGTTTTTTTTTACTGAGTTCAAATGCAGAAAAACACTTTTTTAACCCCGGATGGGAAAATTTCGCAAAAGAAATTTAGAGTCACAAAAAATATAGCTTTGGAGGTGTTTTCAATTGCGTGTTTTCTACGCTAACAAAAGAGAAAAAATTGTAATTAACCCCTTTTTTTTTTTGAATTTTTGGTACAGGGAAAATTTTTAAATTTTTGGCGGGGGAAAAAAGACCCGGGTTTCTTGGAGTCCCACAGCAGAAAAAAAAAACGCTTAATTTAAACCCGGATGTTTAAAATTTCGGAAAAGGAAATTTGGAGCAAAACCAACAAAGGAAAAAGGTTTTTGTTTTTGTAAATTAAAAAGCTGTTTTTTTTAAATGAATTTCAAAAAGGAATGGCTTAGATCCCCTTGGGTATTCAATGTTCTGTGAAACAGATAGCATTAAATTTTTTTGGGAGCAAACTGGGCCCCCCCCCCCACTGGGGCTTCAGATTCCCCAAAATTCCCCAAAAATCAGAATAGAACCCTTTAGAGAAACCGTCCCCTTTAGATAAGCTGAGGACACCCCACCCAAAAAAGCTGTAAAAAAAATTTAGTTTTTCAGTTTAAAAAGCTTCCAATCCCGCCGCGGCAAACCTTCCCGGGGTCAGAAAAGTGAGAGGAGGGGTTTAGCTCCAGAAATCGCGCCCGGGGCTTATATAGTGCGGTGGACGTCACAGAATCCCGCCGTTCTCTGTTTTGGGGTTCTCTTGAAATGTCATGCAGGGGGGGGGTTTGCCCTTCTTTTCCTTTCCCCCAGGCTTTGCCCCCCTGTAAAGCATGTGCTGCAGCCATTTTATCTTTAAAAGACCTTTGTTCAACCCCAAGGGGACCCCAAACCCTTTTTCTCCGTTTATAAAACCCAAGTTTTCCTGAAATTCTTAAAAAAGAATTCCCTTCGTTTGAATCAAAATTTGCCCCCCTCTCTAGATGAAGGGCCCTTTGTTTGGGTATTATTTTCATCAGATATAGGTAATATGTAAAGGGTTAAAAAAACCTTTAAAGTAACCCAATTTAAATTTTTTTTGTCCCAAAAAAATTTACAAGTCCATGCAAGCGCCCCTGTAGACCTATGTATCGGGTCTGGTTTTATATTTGGGGCCGTTTGGGGCCCTATAATAAATGGATTTCTCCAAAAAATTGTGAAAAAAACACCCAGATGTCTATTAGACAAAAAAGCAGTTTTGTTTTAAACACCGCAGTTTGGAGCAAATTTGAGGGAAAGGGGGGTTTAAAGTTTCACTCGACGTGAAAAACTTTTTTCACAAATGTCCCTTATGAAGAAGGATGTGCTGTGGGACGTTTAGCATTTTCTTTAGATCCACTATTTTAATTCTTTGCTTTTTTCTCAGGGCATTATTAGAAAAATAAATTTTGGAAAAAAAAAATATTTTAGGTTCGGTTTACGGAAATATTATGTACAGATGGGAAGGGACCCCCTATGGGGTTTTCCCCGTCGGTCTAGTGTTGGGTAACCCCTTTTATATGGCCCAAATGTTTAGCGTTTTCGTTGGCTATCGACATCGGGCGATAGTCGATAGTCGGCCACCATCGATAAGGTTTTTCGATAATCGATAGTCGATCATCTCCGATGACCATTAAAGTCTATGGGAGAGCAACAACACCTTCATTCTTACACCCAAACAGGGCTGGAGAAGCTGGAATTAACAGCCACAACAGTCAAATGGATACCTGCTACATCTTAGGCACAACACTTAGGCTATAAAAGCCACAGAAAAAAAGTCACACACCATTCACTATCCCTGTCTCTACCACAGCCTGACCCTTAAACCTGCATCACCCACAAATTAAAAAGTGGCAGAAGGCAGTATTATTTGAACCATCATTTTACTTGGACTGGACATTGAATATCCCTGTCCTGGAACGCAGTATGACCCTAAAAAACTGCATGACCCACAGATTAAAAAGTGCCAGAAGTAGTCTTTGAACCACCATTTTAGTTGAACTGGACATTGACAAACCCTGTCCTGGACCGCAGCATGATCCTTAAACCTGTCTGACCCACAGATTAAAAAGTGCCGGAAAAAGGAGTCTTTCAACCACCATTTTAGTTTCACTGGACAATGACTAGAACTTTCCTGGACCGCAGTATGACCATTAAACCTGTCTGACCCGCAGATTAAAAAGTGCCGGAAAAAGGAGTTTTTCAACCACCATTTTAGTTGAATGGACATAGACAAACCCTGTCCTGGACCGCAGCATGACCCTAAAACCAATCTGACCCACAGATTAAAAAGTGTCGGAAAAAGGAGTCTTTCAACCACCATTTTAGTTGAAATGGACATTGACTAGAACTGTCCTGGACCGCAGTATGACCATTAAACCTGTCTGACCCCCAGATTAAAAAAGTGCCGGAAAAAGGAGTCTTTCAACCACCATTTTAGTTGAACTGGACATTGACAAACCCTGTCCTGGACCGCAGCATGACCTTAAACTGTCTGACCCAACAGATTAAAAAAGTGCCGGAAAAAGAGTCTTTCAACCACCATTTTAGTTGAACTGGACATTGACTATAAACCTGTCCTGGACCGCAGTATGACCATTAAATCTGTCTGACCCCCCGATTAAAAAATGCCGGAAAAGGAGTCTTTCAACCACCATTTTAGTTTCACTGGGACATAGACTATACCCGTCCTGTGCCCAGCATGACCCCCGGGGCCGGAGTTCAGTGGGTGCGGTG